>JAKTYB010000017.1:0-165876 GCA_030561725.1 Grinbergsozyma bentonensis | reverse complement strand
GGCGGGGGGGGGTGGCGGGGGGGGGTTGGTGCGGCTGGGGGCGGGGGGGGGGGGGTGTGGGTGGTGGGGTGGGAGGCGGAAAAACCGATGGGGGGGAGGTGGGGGGTTCCAGACGTGGGAAGGAAGAGGATTCGAGGTCGAGGTTGGGAGGGGTGATGGGTTGGGGGAGTTGACTGGATGGAATGTAGGGAATTGGATTGAAGGGCCCACTGCTTGAGGGTGTTTTGCGGAGAGAGGCACTTTCCTGCCCCCCCCTCCCCGGCCGTCGTTTCCGAGCCAGGCAAGGCACGATGGGATATGGCGCTGGAAGCAGCCGCTCTGCAGCATCTGCAGCAGCACGCAGTGCCCAGGCCTGGAGCGAAGCTGCGAGCGGGAGTCAAGGCGGCAGGGTGAGGCGGATGGAAGGCAGCTGGCTGGGCTGGCTGACCAGCGCTGATTGAGTTGTTGAAGCTGCCAACCGCAACTGAGCTGTTCTGCTAACCGCAAACGAGTCTTGCGGCCGCTCCGACCGCGCCTGCAACGTCACCCAAAGCTTATCGCCTTGTTTGCCGCCACTAGCGCCAGCGCCAGGCACTGTCCACATGGTTTGGCAGGCCGGCTGCTCAACAAAATGGTGTGGGGAAGCGGGTGCCCAAAGGCGCCTGCAACAGCCGGGAGCGCCAAAATGGAAGCCAAAATAGAAGCCTAAATAATGGCCGAAAAAAGGGTGCCAAAATAGACGTTCCAGACAGAGTACCGGGGGCCCCCTTATCACCTATTTTTGACCTCCCCCCTCTGGCGCATCCCTCTGGTGTTGCTGCGGATCGGGTCAACTCGCAGCCCTCGACCCCGGCAAACGTGGTGTGCTTGGCAATGGCGTGAGTTGGCCGGTGGCTGAGAGCTACGTCACTGTGAAGCAGCTCCACAGTCGGGGAGAGGCCCGCTGCGTCTATTTAATCCGAACGCTCATTCCCCTGGCCAATGCCAAGCCAGCGCCGCTCGCAACAGCGGAGCCGCCCAGCTGGCCCTTCCGGTCCTGCCGGGCGGGGGACAAAGAGACGGGAGCAAATGACACCTGGAGACCGAGACAAGGAATTGACAAGCCTGCAGTACGGGAAGGATGCAGCCAATAAATCCGACTTGCGTTTTAATGCAACCAAGGATTTTCCGACCACGCACCCACCAAGCGTTTCGGGGAGTGCCTTGGGGCAATGCCCCATGCTAGCAGCGCGCAGACTTGCTTGACTGCTGGCGACCGGACGCTGGTCTTCGGCTCGACCAGGGGCACTCCCCCGGACCCACAGTGCTCACGCTCTGCGCTCGCTGCCCAACACTGGACTCAATACTGGCCCTCCGGGGTCCAGGAGCGGAGTGTAAGCATTTGGGGCCCCTCGGCAATCCTTACAGCGGAGCCCTCGTCGCCAAAGGCATGCCCCAGGCGTCCTACCGCTGGCTGGCCGGCGCACCGCACTGAGCTCTTCGACCGTGCCAGTCACGGCTCGCTGCCGCAACGCTCCCAACAGTCGTCGGCTCTTCCCCTCAGATGCGCTCGGCGCTTAGCGCTGCCAGCTCGGGCCGGACGGTACCCACCGCGTACCTGCGAGGCGCTTGGCACTGCGCAAGGTGGCCAAGTCCGAGCCTTGTTGCATACAATGCCAATTGCCTCCCCTCTTTTTCCCTCCCTCTATTTCCCCTCCCCCCCAGCTTCTAATCTGCCCATCGCTACTCCCCCACAAAATGCCCAATACCCGAGGCTCCCAACTACCCCACAGTCTCGCCCGCATATAAATACGCTGGAGTCTCCGCCCTCTGCATAACTCCTGTTTCCCTCAACAATGCCAGAGATTGTCACCGAGACCCGCGACAAGGTGCTCATTGTCCGACTGGATCGGGCCAAGCAGGGCAACTGCGTCACCATCGACATGCACTACGAACTGGACCAGATCTGGACGGATTTCGAAAACGACGACAGCCTGAGAGTGGCCATTCTGACCGGGTCTGGGCGCTTCTTCTCGACCGGCGCCGACCTCAAGGACTGGCTGAAACGGGTCGAAAAGCAGGAGCCGGCCAGCATGCCCCAAACGGGCTTCATGGGTCTCTCAAAGCGCGTCACGACCAAGCCTATCATCTGTGCCATGAATGGCTCTGCTTATGGCGGGGGCATCGAGACAGCCGTCAATTGCGATCTTGTCGTGGCCTGCAAGGCGGCCACTCTTCAGCTCCCCGAGGTGAGGCGCGGTGTCACGGCCCGCGCCGGTGCTCTGACGCGCCTGCCAAACGTGGTTTCGCACCAGAGAGCTGTGGAGCTTGCGCTGGTGGCCGAGACAATTTCAGCCGACACAGCACATGCGTGGGGACTTGTCAACGCTGTTGTGCCCAGCCCGGAAGATGTCCTGCCTAAGGCGCTCGAGTATGCCAAGTCCATCTGCAAGGGCTCGCCAGAAGCGGTCGAGGCTTCGCTGACTTCTATCCGCATGGCCCAGAGAGGCGCTCTGTCGGCCGACGTTGACATGGACAGGGTCTGCAGCAAGGTGGATCGCATGGACAATGTGAGAGAGGGGCTCATGTCTTTTGTGGAAAAAAGAGAGCCGGAATGGACTCCAGCAAAGTTGTAGGGAATAGGTAGGGTTTGCAAGCTGAGCAAGCAAGCAGAATGGAGGGTTAAGTTTGTAAGCATAGTGTAAATGATGTTGCGAGCGTAGTGAGCAAGCGGGCACAGAGCCTGATTGCTTAAACAAGCCCTGAGTGTTGTCATGCAGACATAAAGATCTCGCTAGGCGAGCAAGATCGATATACTGAGTTTAGAGCTGAAGATATACTGAGCTTAGAGCTTAAGCCCCTCCTCCCTTTACTCACTAGTGCCCTGTCTTGAAAAACTATCTCCTTGATCTCAGGCTGCTGCTATCATCAGTGACCATGTCTTAAATACTATATGCTAGCTCTTAGGGCTGGTGTGCCTCATCAGAGAGCAATACCAGCGGGCTCCAGCTAGTTCTCATTATCCACCTGCTTCTGGAGCATTGTCAGAGTCACCACATCTGCAAAGGTCGTGGACAGCTTGTTGACGCCCGGCTTGTCGGTCGAAGCCTGGCGCGACGCCGGCACGGTATCCGTGCCGCTGTCCTCATCATCGTCAGAGTCTTGCATATTCAGAGCCGCGACCTTTTTGCTGAGAATAACCTTTTTGATGGCCGTTTTGAACTTGCGCTTGGCATTGAACCCCTCGCGAATGTTGGGCAGCAGATCGTCGCTGTTGTTGGGCACGTCGGCCCGCAGCCACGGCATGCGCAGCACCTCATCAATGGTCGGCCGACGGGCCGGATCGACCTGGAGCATGGCGCGCAGCGCCTCTCGGGCCTCCTCGGACACGTGCCTCCACAGGCGCTTGTTGAAGACCGGCTCGTAGTCGGGGCCGACCTCGGCAATAAAGTCGTCGACAGTGTCTGACTGGAACGGAGAGTATCCGCAGAGTACCGTGTAGGTGACAACACCAAGCGACCAGATATCACAGGGCTTGCCGTGACCGAGGCCCAGCAGGACCTCCGGCGCGGCATAGCCCAGCGAACCGGCCGACTGCTTGATCAGATCGTCCTTGGAGTTGAGCTGCTTGGCAATTCCAAAATCGGCCAGCACTAGCGACGAGTCTGGGGCCTCGGTAACGTACAGCAGGTTCTCGGGCTTGATGTCTCGGTGCACAATGTCCCTGTCGTGCAGATACTTGATGGCGCTGAAGGCCTCGGCCATTGTCGTCGCGGCATCGCGCTCAGTGAACTTGCCCTGGTTGCAAATGCGGTCAAACAGCTCTCCGCCGGTGGCCAGCTGCGTGACAATGTAAAATTTGTCTCTGCTTTCGAACCAGTCCTTGAACGCGATAATGTGCGGATGGCTGATGTTCTTGAGAAACTTGAGCTCGTCAAGAATCATGTCTTCCTTGCCCTTGACTTTGGACTTGAGGATGATTTTGACGGCCACTTTTTCACCAGAGTCCTTCTGGACGGCTGCCTTGACCACGCCAAACGTACCAGCGCCTAGCGTCTCGCCAAAGTGGTAGTTGGCCTTACGCTTGTAGGACGGGGGCTGGCCCGTGAGAGAGGCACTCAGTTTCGCCAGCATTATATAAATAGATTGAACACAACACTAAGGTGATAAACGGCTACGGATCGGATCACTGCTTATATAGCCTTGGCTGCAAGTGATGGCTGACGCCTTGTTTAGGGAGGCTGGCTGCCGCGGCGCAGCACCTGGGGCTGGGACCAGGGAGCATGATGTACAGGGATGGAGGAGATGAGCGGACTTAATGCAGCTGTCAAATAGGAGATCAGGGCGGATGGTGGGAGATGGCCGGGGCTGGAAAATCACAGAGAAAGGACTTGTTTTTTGATCAATTGACTTTCAGAAGATGTTGCATTTTCCCCTTCGCAGCGTCCTCGCGCCCCCTGATGTCTCCTGATGATACCTCCCTTGCAAACGTCACGACTGGCGACGACATTGACTGGTCAGTAGTGACTCGTCCCAGAACTGGAAAATCATTGACGGTTTCGAAACTCAGTTCGGAACGCGGCTAGCTGCTGTGACTCAGTCTTACCGAGCACTGTTGAGAGCGCTGAGTCAGCGAGCTAGGTGACTCGGCGTGCCTGGCACTCCCGCCGGCCGCACATGGGGCAGTGCCCCAATTTTTGGTCTGGCCAAGCCGCCTTGCCAAGCGTGATCGGCACTTGGCGCGGCTGTCATCGTCAGCCCCACAGGTGTGTGCGTGGGCCGGGCGTCAAATTTTTGAGTCAGAATTCGCCATATCAGCGAAATACTTTCTCAAAAAGCATGTATTCCATTGTTTTCAAGAACGAATCCCAGTATCCTTTCCGGAAACTATCCGCTGGAGTCCGCGCCCGGTGACCACTGTCTCCCTGCTGACACCACCACTCCCACCCAGAGTGCCGCTTATCACCCATCTGGGCCACCAAAAAAGCTTAATTCGAGGGCCACATTCCAGCGCCAGGCTCGAGCTTGCAGACGCGTCGTGGGGCCGCCTTCCCGAAGACTTATAGGCGCCGTGGATGAGCGCACACCCTACTTCCAGCCCCAGTCCAACGCCCTGCGTGGATTCTCATGCACGCCAATCCCTACCTGCGTGTTTTTTCCTATCCCATTTGGATCGTGCCGCCAAAACGCATGAATGGGGCCGCCGGGGCAGCGGGCTGCAAAATTCAACTGTCGACGGCAGTGGCAGCAGCAGTTGACAAAAGACTGTCTCAATAAACGGCTCTCGCAAACCCTTGGCCGCAGAGCCTCTTTTTTCCTGAATGGAAATCTCTGCCTCAACTGCCCCGCCCTGTGCCGAAAATGCCGACTGCCTGCCCTCCCCTCGGACACGGCACCGGACTGTACGACCGTTAGGGCCGACTCCCCCGACACTAATTGGGTGGGGCAGGCAGCCAACAGGGACGCTGCTGCAGCTACGGACTTATCTGGGCGGAAGTGCACAATTCCCGAACCTTTCTTCCTCACCTTCTGCCGAAATGTCACTCATTGATAAGATCTCCAACCGTAAGTCATATACTTGCCTCTCTATGTTGCTTACTAACCCCAGACATGGAATACAGACGACTCGCTAAGCAGCACGTCAAGAGACGCCCTACCTACTCCGAGAAGGAAAGGGAAGCGCTCAACTCGTCGTCGCGAAGCTCCTCCATGTCTTCGCTCGGCCGAAAGGTCTCCATCTTCGGCAAGAAGTAGCGCACTAAGATACTGCCGACCCCCCCATCTGGCATGGGCCCATTATGTACACGAAATAAACGAAGGTTACGAGCTATTTGCGACTAAAGTTAAAAGCTGTCCGGTTCTTAGGCTTGCCTGCAGCCTGCTGCGCCGGTACTTTGCCCTTGCTGAGAACAACCGTCTTGGTGGCACTGTTTCCAGGATCAGCCAGCACAAACGGCTTGGTGCTCTGGCGTCGCGCCCCAGACATTGACTCGCTCCGGACATGGCGCGAAACAGCGTTCTGGTGGTTCACATAGTGTCGCTTCTGCACATTCCGAAATCGCTCCAGCAGCTCCTGCCACTTGCTGTCCTCAATGCGCCCACGACTCGGCGTTGTCGTCTTGTCGCTGCCTGCAGGTTTGCGAGTCGGTACATGCGCGAAACCTATAGCCGACACAGCATTGAGACGATTTTTAAGCGTGTTGAATGCAGTTGACTGCGGTAGGACCATGAGAATGCCGTACAAGCACTTGTACAAGTAAGGATACCTGTCGGGCTCCAGAAGCTGTAGTCTCAGGTAGGAAAACACTGGCGACTCAAGGAGCTGCACAAGCCGGTCAATCTGCACTAGCAAGCTGACCGAAATTTCAAAGTCAACCATGATTTGCAGCACTAGAAACGCATGTTCGTAAGTCTGCGCCAGCAGACACAGCGAGAGCGCCGCAATCGAATTGTGACACCACGATTTGAAAAGTGACACAAAAAGCGAGCCAGAGTGCATATCATATGATCGTAGCGATGCTCGCAAATCTGCTAGCTCTGGTGCCGCAATCAGATTGTTGTTGAGATTCTGCACCATGATAGAGGCAAACTCAATGTCCTCATCGCGCTCCAAAATCTCTGCCAGCGTGCGATAGATGCGCTCGGGGTTCAAAGAGGTACATAACTGCCGCACAATTAAGTTGCCGCGTGTTTCAAGAAGGCGACGGTCAGTGGAAAACAGGTTGAGCAGATTGTTCATAAAGAGAGAAAAATGCTCGTCATCTGCATTATAACATATCTGAGCCAGTAGTTGCAAGTCCTTAGTGATGACAATCTCTGAGGTGTCCGACAATGTCTTGAGTAGGGCCGGGAATGTGCCATCGTTGATGGCCACAGTGCGGTCAGGCGTCTTTTTGTGCAGCAGAATGAGCCACTCGATAGCGGCCTCTCGGGTCTGCTCTCGCTCGCTGAGAAAATGAAGCGTCAGCGAATTGACCACGGCAGGGTAGTCGATGCACTGGTTGTCGTCTGGCAGCGAAACTATCAGGTCTTGTAACTTCTTGTTGACGCGCTCTGCGGCGCGGCGCAGCTCTTCGCCCTCATAGGCCGTTGCTGGTAGCAGAACTGACAAAAACCTTGGTACAAAGGGTAGAAGCGAGTCCAGTGAAAGATCCATGAGCGCCTCGATCCAGTAGAGCACAGTGAGCTGTATCTTTTCCGTGCTAGAGTCCAAATGCGACAGAAGAATCTCAACAATCTTCTCAAAGTCAATAAAGACATCCTGGCCCGGCAGATACTTGCCGCTCTGGATGGACTGTGGGGATGCTGGCACCAGGTTATCGTCCATGTAGTCTGACAGGGCGGATGTCGCGCTGGAGGTGAGCTTGGACGGATCGCCGCCCCCGCCTTCCATGAGCAGCGCTGACCGCGAGCGCCGATGGCCATGTGTCGGCGTTGATACCTGCAGTGATCCGTCTGCAATGGCAGACTCTTCCGGGACGCGCTTCACGGCGAGCGCTTTGATCTCTGAAATGTGTTTGATCTCACTGAGGAAGCGGGTGAGACAGGCGGAGGTGGCGACCACGACCTCGTGCGAGGGGTCTGCCAGAAAGTTGACTAGTCCGCCGAGGAAGGAGGGCAAGTATGTGACGAGCTCCAGGTCCGGCACGGAATCGAGCAGCGTGATCCAGGACACGAGAAACAGCCGCGTGGCGGGGTTGATGGCGTAGATGCGCTCCATCAGCAGCGGGATGAACTTGGGCAGGGAGAAGGAAAGCGGGGTCTGGGGCGGCTCGTTGGCCAGCACGGGCTTGGTCTTGTCAACGGCCCCGTTCTCGTCGGTCTGCTCAATCACCGGGTAGATTTCGGCGTCGGCGGGGTTTGTCTTGTGGATCACCGACACATGTGTGGAGGCCTTTTCAGCCACAATGTCCTTGATGAGCCGATCGAGCATGTCTGTGCCTGTTTTGAGCGAGGGGTTTGTGTCGCTGGCCAGCTTGCACAGGGCGTCGAAGATCTCGTTGAAGTAGAGCAGAATCTCGCCCTTGGCGACCTTGGCAATGTTGTACATGGACTCGCACGCGTAGTACCTGACGCGGACGTCCTGGTCGCCAAAACAGGCCAAAACTGGGTGGATAATGTCCTCCAGGTAGTTTGGCAGCTCGTACTGGCCGAGGCCGATGGCGGTGGCCGCCAGGCCAATCAGACCGCCGTTTCGCGTGTTGGGGTGGTGCACAGCGTATGCAAAGTCGCGGCAGAGCTGGTCAATGATGAGTTTGATGCGCTCCGAGTCGCCTCTGGCTACGTACTCCTTGACCTGGTTTTCGAGAACCTCGGCTGCGGACTTGCGCCGGTCGTAGAACTTCTCCGAGAGACCTTTCACAACCTCCTTGTCTGGGTTAGTTACATTGAGTCCGGCAGGCCGCTGGGGCTCCGTTTCTTACCCATTTCTAGCGACTTTCTGGTGTTTTGATCTCCGAGGTATCAGGCTGGGCTGCCAGAGGTGGGAGGTGGGGCAGCACCTGGGCAGCACCTGGTGGGGCAGCATCTGCAGGGGGGGTGTGTTGAAGAGGGAGTAGCAGAAAAGTGTCTGGAGAACTGGGAGACCAGGGAACCACCAGGCAACGATGTGAAATGAATTATTCTCATTAGGATTGATGGCCTGGCTCCAAGCTGGCTCCAAGCCGGGCCACAAACTATATACTTATTAATGCTACCAGAGTTCTCCACAGCATGGCTACTGCCTCATCAACGAGGAGGCATACGCCATGGGCTTCACATCGGGATGTGGAACAGCGCTGAACGTGGTGTAGTCCAGCTTGTAGTCATTCTTAATGTTGATGTAGGCACCCAGGTTGCCCATGGAGTCGACATAGTTGGGGGCAGAGAACACCGTGATGAGGCGGCCATCGTGCTCCTCCGAGTAGCCCTCCATGCGGACCTCGTGCGACCGAATCACAGCGGTGAGCCCATTCGCGTCACAGAACCTCTTGGTCACGTCTGGGCCAAACTGAATGCCAACCCCGCGCTTCGAGGCAGAGCGGCCGTTCTCCTCCTGCGGGTCCGTCCACAGCATCTCCATCATCAGACCGCTCTGGCCGGGCTGTTTCTGAGCAAAGCGGTCGACCTTGCGAATGTCGTCGAGCGTGACGGCATCGTCCGAAAAGAGACCGCCGTGCAGCACAAGATACTTGTCGCCAATGAGGGTGGCCAGCGGCAGCGCCGAGAACAGCTCCGAGAAGGCGGTGAACACCTCGGCACGGTACTTCGCCTTGCACTCGCCCTCAAAGCCATACACCTTGTTCATGTCGTCCGTCTCGTGGTTGCCGCGGTTGAGGAAGAAGCGGTGCGGGTACAGCACCTTGTAGCTGAAGAGCAGCAGCGCAATCTCAGTCGACCATGAGCCCCGGTCGACAAAGTCGCCGTTGAATAAATACATGTGTTTCTCCGACGGCGCGCCGTTCTGCTCGAAAATGTGCAGCAGGTCGTACAGCTGGCCGTGGGTGTCTCCGCAGACCGTCATGAGCTCGTCCTCGCCCACCTTGACCTCCACCATGGTGGGCTCGTTTGCGAGGGCAGAGCGTGCAGCTGCGATGATCGCATAGACGTACTTGAGGGCGATTGTGCGGCCCTCTTTGAAGCGCGCAATCATGTCCTGGATAAACTCGAGCGTCATGTCCACCTTGGTGACTCTGCCACCCTCGCCAAACTCCATGTCGAGCTTGGCACCAGTGTAGGTGGCATCCACCGACATTTTGCTCACGTCGATGACCACATCGTCCGACACAATCGCCTGCTCAAACGCCAGCTTCCTGATGATCTTCTGGCACTCGACCAGGCGGTCACGGGCCCCGCGGTCGTTCGGGGCCTTGGCAACCACAACCTTGAGATCAGCCAGTGCATCCTTGTGTCGGATAATCGATGTGTAGGCTGTGGCTCTGCGGTAGTAGGCCTTGACGTACTCCGGGTTGAGGGCGATCGCCGCGGTTGCGTCCTCAATGGCGAGCCCGTAGGCCTCGGTTTTTAGGTAAGCCTGGGCTCGGTTCGCAAAGTAGACCTCCACCTTGGGGTTCAGCTCGATGGCCTTGGAGTACTCGGCGATGGCCAGGTCGTAGTTGCCGGCCAGGAGGGCCTTATTTCCGGCAGCCTTGTGTTCAGCGTCGGCCATTAGGGGATTAGCTAGAGATTCAGCTATTAAAAAGGATCGGCTGTTGGAAGAGAGATGCAGAGAGAAATTTCACCGCTCAGTACTGCCGTCTTGTCTATATTTACACTTGCTGGTCGTGGCCACGGCTCTCTGATAAGCGCAAAGGTGGAATTTTTCACTCTATATACTTTGGGCGCTGGGGCAGGCCGCGCGTGACCTGGAAGGGTCTGGAACAGGGAGCCGGGCTCCCCGTGACGTGATGGCAGCGCTGAGGGGAGAGGGGCAGACAGGAAAAGAGGATCTGGAGAAGTATTTAATAAAGTGGACTGCTATACACGCACAGTGTGGCCCTGCAGACAGGTGCTGTTCGTCACGGCGTTGTGGTGCTGCTGGTGGAGCTACTGGAGTTTGTTGCTTGACCCAGTGACGAGCAGGGAAGTAAGCGGGAGCCGGCAGCGAGCAAGCCGGAGCGGGCCAAGAGGGCCAAAAAAACAAAATTGAGGGGGGAGTAAAAAACAGCCTGGAAATCGCAGACTGCAACTTCTCCTGTTACATTCACACCCATCCATTATTACATATTATGTCCGTGCCATTGGAGACTACGTTCCTACTGAAGCGACACTGGGTCAGAAACGAAGTACTATGAATCACTTTTTCTTCGAAACACCGCCCCCACGCTCAGGCTACACACGCAGCGGCACCTAAAACAGGGCCAATCACGCGGCATAGAGACGGAACCCAAGTCTCTATCTAGCGGGCCAAGGCCCTATCCAGCCTGGTCCGGGAGGCAGTGTCGTGAAGGGCTGGCTGTGGGGCGGTGAATTTTCACGTCGTCGCCGAGTTTGGCGCAGCGCCTCCAACGGTCGACGCCCTGCGTCGGTCAGCTTGGCAGAGCTGGCCGTAAACTATTATAAACTCATTAGCTTGTTCCTAGTCAAAAAAAAATATAATAAATCACCCACAATAAGCATGGCTTTTATTCGACGGCAAATCGTCGATCCAATTCGCGCAACACCCGCGCAACCGAGTTGACCTCCACCTGCATGCCCTTGGTGGACAGGCGGCCCACCAGCGAAGACAAATCAGCGTGGATAAACTGCTGGTGCTTGGCCAGCGTGCGGTACGCCTGCGAGCAGGGAATGAAGGAGGCGTTGGGCGCCGGTGGCTCGGCAGACTTGGGCTGCGACGCCACAGTCTGGCAGAACAGTGACGACATGGGGTCACGCTGGCACTGGCGACAGTTGCCCGGATTTCCCGTGCACTCCGGGGCCGAGGCCTCTTTTATCGGCAAGACCTTGCGGTCCGCAGCTTCCAACATGTTGTCGGGAATGTGTCTCTCCTTGGCTGGGTCAGGGTGAAGCACTGGGGCCAGACGGGGAGACATGGGGGACAGTGGCATCACCAAAGGGGGCAGCGACAGATGCGAGTCGCGGCACATGCACGGAGTACCTTCTGTGCAGAAGCCGCAGGCGCCAAAGTCTTCGTCGTGGCCCGGCGAAGACGGCGGCGAGTTGACAAGCAGAGGCGTCCTGCTCAGCGGCGACGCCCCAACGCCAGAGGGGCGACGGGGTAGCGAAACTGCAGGCTTCTTGCTGTACTGTGCCGTAAAGTCAATCTCCATCGGCTCCTCGCTGGGGGCCGCGGCCTGTATAGCCGGCAGTGGAGTAGACGCCGATCCAGCGGGCGCAGCCGGGACCGATATCGGCGAGAAGCCAGACGAGGCTGGTGACGAGCCCGAACTGGCAGCAGAAGATACAGACGAGGAGCGCGAATGAGGCATCTTGTGCGCCAGCGTCTTGGCCAGGTCAACCTGGTCAACCTGGTCGCGCAGCTGTGTATTCTCGACCGTCAGGTTTCGCAGCTCTGACTTGAGTGCCAGCTCTCTGCGAGCGTACTCGTCTCGGAGCTTCTCCATTTCGGCCTCCATTTCCTCAAACTTTTGTGCCCGGCGCTCGCGGAACGCCTTCTGGGCCTCGCGGTTCTGCGCCTTGCGCTTGGACGCTGTGCTCGTTGCATTTGCCGACGGCTTTCTGCCGGGCTTGGGTCTGGGGGGCACCACCCAGTTCTTGGAGATGGAGAGAGAGCACGTAGACACCTTGGCTGGGTCCTGGGGCGGCGCCAGCTTTGGCAGCGGGTTCTTGGGCTTGAGCTCTGGGTTAGTTTTGCAGTGATGATGAAATTCTCATCGCTGATTGGCCAATGGGCGGCTGGGTCATTTGATCGCATCTGATAAATTGTGGGCGGGAGAGAAGAGCAACCGGCTGTCAGCTGCCGGTCTGGCCCTACTGGAAAAAAAACAATCCATTGGGTCAGTCTACCAGTTTTACTTACGCTGCTGCTTAAGAGAGCTCATGTCGCAATAAGTGGGTGTCGTGAGAGATGGAGCATTATCTGATGGGATTTGATCAGATAAAAATTGCGCATGCTGGGTGGTGGGTGCCAAGCCTTCCTAGTTGGGCTGCCACATTGGGATCCGTCGTATTTGACACGACGTCCGATCTCGGCCGAGGGCCAGAGTGGTGGCGTGAAGTGGAGAGAATAGGATAAAGAAAAGCTAAAAGTCGAGAACAAGCATTCTGAGGTTTTTTTGTTCCTTGGTCATTCATCGTCACCCTCACCTTAATTTCCCCCGCCGTTTGTGCTCTACAAGCAGCCCAATTCCCTGCCCCTCCCCTCACCTGCCCCCATCCCCAGACCCACTTTCTCTTGATCTGCTGTAAAAGGAAAATTTTCCCATCTCCGCAGACAGGCTGCCGGACCGAAATCCCCAGTTCACCCAATCCGAGAGCTGCAGGGTGTCATGACCATCACGTCTGCGCTGGATCTGCCAATCATTGGCCGCAAACCGCCGGCACACGAGTTGCTTGGCACGCTGCACGAGTTTGCTCCGAAACAGATCAAAAATTTCAATGAGGAGGGTCCCGTGGAAATTGACGGCTTGTTGCACTGGTTGACACTGGTGGTCGCTTCGCCTCTTGATTGGCTGTCTGAGGACGAGGCCGAGACAGTGCGCTCCCAGGCCTCGCTGCGCATTGCTGAGCGTTGCGGCAGATCGGCCGCCCCGTCGCTGACAAGGAGCATTGAAATCGCTGGAATTGACCCCGTGGAGCTGCATGAGCCCTCGCTGACAGCCGACAATTTGGGCTTGAAAACGTGGGGCTCGTCGTTTGTGTTTGCCCAGCGGCTGGTGGCTTGCCGCCACGAGCTGCCTCTGCAAAATCCTATTATCGAGCTCGGCGCCGGCACAGGCCTAGGGGGTATTGTCGCCGGTCGCCTGGGTTACTCGGTCACTTTGACAGACCTGCCGGAAATTGTCGACAATCTGCGCACTAACGCAGACAACAATCTCAGCAGCAGCAGCAGCAGCAACTACAGTGTCGAAGTGCTCGACTGGACACAGCCAGAATCGTTCAGCGGTCGCCTTTTTCAAACTGTCATTGTGTCCGATCCAATCTACTCTGAGAACCATCCAGCCTGGCTGAAACAGGCGCTGGACGTTGTGCTGGCCCCAGGTGGCCACCTCTTGCTGCAACTTCCGCTACGGCCGAAGTTTGAGGACATCCGGGCCAACCTGTACTCGCTTCTCGAACAGGATTTGGAGCGCCTCTCCTATCAGGAGGAGAACGGCTCCGACGACTTCGGCGCAACTAATTACGCCTTTTCTGTTTGGACCAAAAAAATATAGCATTAAATTATACAAGGGGTACTAAACCACGCTGTAGACAGCACCGTCACTTACAAAAATCTTCTCATCCTCGTGCATTCTGCGCAAGGCAGCCTGGGCCTCCTCCTCCGAGTACTGCTCCTCGGGCTCCATCAGCTTGTTGACCTCCATGATGAGATGCTCGACCGAAATGGACCCAGACTCATCGAGACCAGAAGCCATCACCTGGCCAGCAGTAGTGGAGAACTTGACCAGTCGGGAATTGGAAATTTCGGGCTGGCCGCCAAGCTCAGTGGCATCGGCCAGGGGCTGCTCTTGGGAATCCTCGTCAACCTGTGAGCTCATTGTTGGAGGTATTGATGACGGCAAGTTACCCACAAACGAGCCAGAAGACTCTGGCTGGGCTTGTTCTTCCAGCCTGCGTCGCTCAATAGCACGCTGTCTTGCAGTGACAGCCCTTGGCATGTACACATCACCCTCGTCACCAACTCGCTCACGATCCTCCACTTCCATACTGTCAAGATTGTCAATCGCCTCCTCCAGGTCCTCATCGTAAACAATATCTTCTGGCACTTCATCCTCCGACTCATCACCGCCCTGTCGCTCTACGCCAGGAGAAGTTCTACGGCGCTTCTGAGGGGATTCGTTCTGGGGTTTTTGAGCCTTCTTGTGAGTCTCCTTCACCTCCTTAAAGAGAGCATATCGGAGAATCTGCTCCGCTGCCTCGGCATCCTCTTCGTCAACAGTATGGGAAAGGCGAGCTTTAGCATGTGCAGTTGCCAAACGGATCAACGTTTCGAGGGTTCTCGCGGTAATGGGTGATGTTCTGCGCTGGCCACTAGCCAGGTCATCATTTCGCAGTGCAGAATACGTTTTGACAATATAGTCAGTAGCTTCAGTGCGCAGCTGGGGATGGATACGAGTTTTGGCATAATGCACATACTTGCGAATGAAGGGAATAGAGAGCACTTCTGGCTCAGTGTTTAGGCGCTCGGCCGTACTCTTGACGCCAGCGTGCAAAAGCTCGTCGTATTGTTCAAACACCTTGTTGGCAGCCTCCTGTTCTTTGAGACTGTCGCGATAGCCAACGGTCATGTTGTTGAGCTGCGCACCAGTTCCATCCCGCACAGGGACACCTTCTTCCATGCCCGGCGCTAGGTAGCGGTGCATGCGGAGTACGTGCTCTGAAATGGTACGGTCGCGCGTTTCCGAAATATCATCGGTAACAACAAACAGCAAATCAAAACGGGACAGTAGTGAATCTGGTAGCGCAATGTTTTTGGTGGGATCCTTGTTTTTGTCATACTGGCCAAAAATCGGATTGGCAGCAGCAATGACCGAGCATCGGGCATTCAACGTGGTGTGAATACCAGCTTTGGCAATAGTCACAGTCTGCTGCTCCATGACTTCGTGGATTGCAACACGATCTGAGTCACTCATTTTGTCAAACTCATCAATGCAAACAA
This sequence comes from Grinbergsozyma bentonensis, assembly GCA_030561725.1. Taxonomy (NCBI): domain Eukaryota; kingdom Fungi; phylum Ascomycota; class Dipodascomycetes; order Dipodascales; family Trichomonascaceae; genus Grinbergsozyma; species Grinbergsozyma bentonensis. The sequence continues at coordinate 150,662 of JAKTYB010000017.1, read as the reverse complement.
CACCGCGATCGGCAAGCACCATAGCACCTGCCTCCAGCCTGCGTTCTCCAGTCTCCTTATCATGCGTGACAGCAGCTGTCAGACCGACACCAGACGAGCCTCGGCCAGTTGTAGCAATGGCAAGTGTTGCTGTGTTGAGAACGAATCGCAGCATCTGCGACTTGGCAGTTGAAGGATCACCCACCATGAGAATGTTGATATCACCACGAATATGGGTACCGTTGGCAAGGTTCTTTTCCTGTCCACCTAGAAGCATAAGAAGGACAGCCTGCTTAATGTGGTCGAAACCATAGATGGATGGAGCGAGAGAGCCTGCAAGCAGTTCAAACACATTATCTTTTTTGGAGATCATGTTGAAATTACGCACATCACTCTCAGAGATACTGGCAGCTGCCAGCGCGCCGGCGTCACCCTTAGACGATAGCATGACAATATTATTGGCCAAAAGCACGGCCTTGAATGTCGATGACTGGCTGCCTCCTCCGCCCAGAGTACGATAAATGCCAACAATCTGGACTCTGTCACCGGGTTTGACCGAATCAACCAAATCATTGTCCATAACAATGTCTACGGAACGCGGCAGCTGGCCTGCCGGTGCCTTCTCCGGCATTTCCTGAATAGCAATCGTCTGATGGTCCTTAAAGGTGCAGTAACCATATTCGGTTGTGAGATGGTGGCCCTCCTCGTCCTGGGTCGGGATAGTGGCCGAGGCACGTATGGCATCAAATGACGTGGTCTGGTCCACGTAGGTTCGCGCGTGGAAGCGCTTGGTGTCTTCGCAGAAATGGACGGAGCGAATCAGCTTGGGGCGCACCAGCGAGCATCTGGTGACAATACCTTCGACGCACACCATTTTGCCAAGGTTAGTGGCACGGATAGTACGTGGGTTCACATAGTGATCACCAAAGGAGCCGCGAAAGCCGACAAAAAACTGCTCGCCTGCAATTCGCTCGTGCTGAGTCACGTCGTGCAGTGCGGCAGCCATCTCCGTCAGGGCTGCCTCGGCAGCTGGGAAATACTCCGTGGGCGAGTTGAGAATACCCAGCCAGAACTCCCTGTCGTATTCACGAAGGTCATCGAGCGCTACAATCAGCCTCCGGCCATTCTTGTTGAGCATGGTGCGGATGAGGTCAGCGTAGTTAGTGGCCACGTCGGCATCTGCCAGAAACTCTGCAAACTTGCGAGTTCGGCTCTGCAGAAGTGAGTCCTGCGAGTCTTCCATCTTGTGTCTTGTTGTGGTGGTGAGGAACGAGCAAGTTGAGGCTGCGAAGGAGGAACGCGTCTGGCGCGCGAAAAATGGTAAATGGGACAAAATTCAATTAGAGTTCCTATTTGGGAATATAATGCGGCTGTGTGATTTGTTGAGCCGCAAGGCGTGCGGCTCGTCTGCGGACACAACTCTCTCCAGAGCACAAACTTTGCCAGCAGCAGCAGCAGCAGCAGAGATATCTTGCAATGTCATGGTTTGGATTTGAAGGAGTCTCTGGCAGGACCTCGGTACCTCGGGTTTCTGCCGACGAGGCTGTCGCTCTTCTGCGCAAGTTTTCGGAACGCATGTCGTTGGCCGGGGATGTTGTCATTACCAACGAGGAGGTTTTAACGGGCTCGCAAGCCGAGGCCCGACTGCGTGGAGAGCTTGAAAAAGGTGGCCGGTCGTCTGTCGGTTTGCTTTCCCTAAATACGGGCCTTCCCAGGGAGGTGACGCTTTCCTTACTTGATCATGTCAGCGACAAGTTGGTTGACGGTGACACGGTCTATACGGGGAAGGAACTGGCGGACCTGCGAAATGACTTGTTGAGCGAGTGTCCAGTTCTGTCGATTGATTTTGCCGAGCGCCACGGTATTAACTTGCAGGTTGTCAAATACCTGGTTGACCACGTGCCACGGGCAACAATGATTAGCGGCCTTATTGTGCTTCTTTCTCAGCTGGAAACAATAAAATCAAAAACTGTCAACATTTTGAAAGACGCTGTGGAACCTGTGGCTTTGGCGTCTCTGGAATTTCCGTCGCACAAGCAGGTTTACTTGAGCTGTGTGCCTCAGTGGATCAAGGAGAAATTGCCTGGTGGTTCACTGGATCATGGCATTTACTACTCAAGCAATGTCATCGAGCACGCCAAAGAGAGATGCTTTAGCACTCTGAATGATTCAGGCATCGTTTCTTTGGACTCTACGGACCTGCTGAACGCGGTGCGTTCCAACTCTCTCGCAAGCTTTGTTGAGTCGTATAGTGAGCATCAAAAAGTTTTGCAGCTGCGTGAAGCTTTAGTCACAGTTGACTTTGCCGACAGAGTCCATGCGCAGCTGATTCAACAGGTGCAACAAGAAGGCCTTGTTGACGCCACGATGAACCTGCATGGAGATATCGAGCAAATCAGCGATATTGTATCGCGAAATGAGTTGCTGGAAACATTTTCAACACCCACACGCATATCCACACCGAAGTCGCAGTATTTCACCTCTGCAGAGCACCTGGCAGAGCTCAAGAAGAGGGTAGAGTTGGCAGTTGATGACTTGGCCAAGACAGACGCAGTCAAAATCAATCCGAGCGTGTCGGTTCTTGATTGTAATGAGGAAGAACTGGCTGGAAGTGTGCGCAAGCTAACACGCAAACTCACGGCTGGACGTGTGTTTAATGGGATGGATGAACCAGGCGCGGTCCTTACTTTTGCCAGCGGCAAGTTGGAGCGTCTGCAGACGCAATATGACGATGCCATTGTCCGCATTGTGGTCCCTCGCATCATTTCGGATCATGTTGCGTGCATATCTGGCATGCTTCTTTACGCAAATGGTGTGAGGTCGCTTGCAAGCAGTGGTGTGCAGAGCCCAGCGCTTGAATCTGAATTGTTTGAGTATAGCATGAAAACGTTTCGGCTCGCAGAGCACGAACGTCAAACAGAGGTGGAGGCATTTCGACAGCTGCTATTGGAGTCCCTAGGGGAACACGAAGCGTGCTTTGAACAGCAATTCGATTCGATTCTCACAACTCTGGTTAATTCGGCTGCCAAGACAAAGGACCATGCCAAACTGTTGCACGTGGCAGTAACCATTGAATGGAGCAGACAGTGGTATGCCAATCATGGCGAGTATGCTGTTGTGCGCAGCACTGGAAAGCTGGTGCCCAAAATGCTGGCGTGTTTGGTAAAGCTGGCCGGCAAAGGCAAGTACGAGGATCTTGTTGCGCTCAAGACGGCGATTGTAAAGAAAACTGACATTGATGGAGCAATTGTGGAGCGCGTGCGGGCGATGCTGGCAGCGTGACAACTGCAAAGTAGCTGCGAAGTACCCCAGATTCTTAATCAAAACCGGCTCACACGATTGGCCCACAACTCCAAATCAAAAGTCCATTAATCCTACATAATTATAAATTACAAAAAACCTGGGTATCAACAAAACCTAAGCCTTGACCTTCTTGGCGGTCTTCTTGGGAGCGGCCTTGGCCTTGGTCACCTTGGCCGCAGCCGCACTCTTGACAGTGGACTTTGGCTTGGAAGGTGCTGCCTTCTTGGCAGCAGGCTTCTTGTCCACAGTCTTCTTGACCACAGTCTTCTTGACGGCTGGCTTGGTATCGACGGTGTTGGTGATGGCCTTGAGCGGCGTCTTCTTTGCCTTGTTGATCTTGACAGCTCCCGAGGGGCCCTTTGGCTGGACAAGATCCTCGGCCTTGACTCCGCGCTTGATTGCAAGATTGAATTGCGTGTCAAAGGTGGGGGTCTCTGCGAGCTTGTAGTGGTCAAGGATAAACTTCTTGAGCGCCTGACGAGACGACCCATTGCGCTCCTTGAGCTCCTTGATGGCCGTGACAATCATGTCTTTGTAGGCCGGGTGGGCCTCGGCTTTGATGGCCTTGAGCTTTGTTTTGCCGCCGGCAGCGACTGCTTTCTTTGGGGCCATGATAAGCGGTGGTGCGGGGGATGTGAGGGCGATTTGGGGGGGTGACAATTGCACTTGAAAATGGCTGACAGTCAGAACGATCTCAAAAGAGTAGCTACGAATGCGACCTGGGAATGGAGCTGGCAAGTTGATGGCAGGAAGCTAAGTGGGAGAAGGCAGGGAAGACGGCTTTTAGGTGTGGGTCGGGCTGTGTGGGTGGGTGTTTGTTGTTGATGGGGGTGGGGGGAGGGGGATGCACGCCTTAGATCTAAAGCCAAAAGAGTGGGGCGTCATGTGTTGTGGGAGACAGAGAACTTTGGGGGAAAGAGTAGTGGACGGACTAGGGGAGGCTGGATAAGGGATAGCTTATTTTTTTGCAGCTGGAGTTGCCGCCATTCTGGAGTTTGTTGGTGTCAGTGTTTCGCCAAGCCTTTCGCACGTCGCTGCCCGTGGCACGCGCCTGTCATGCGCCACGTCTCTGCGGTACACTGCGCACTTGACCAAAAACAGTCTGGGACAGTCTGGGACAATTTAGAGGGTGCTAGGCGGGGGGCTCTGGCTGTTTCTAGCGGTGCTTTGAGGTGTTTTGGAAGTGCTTCTGGGGTCGCAGGCGGTGCATCTGGTCGCTGTAGTAAGTGGACGGCGCTGCCGCTCTTCGCGTTCAGCTTGCCGCAGCAGCGATGCCTGGAATGTTGGCGCGCGCGTCAAGGATGCAGTTATGCACAGACGTTATCAAATATGCATGCGGGCGAGCAGTGGGATATGGAGGTCAGTGCAGATGGGAGCAGTTGGTGGTGGAGAACTACTGCCGGCGCAGTGGAATGGGGCAGGTCGAGACGGCATGAAATTGAAATCGTGGGTGTGCACTACTTCCGACCTGCTCGTCTTTTCAGTACTTGGATCCGACTTTCTACTCGCTCCTCCCTGCTCCCGCGCTCTCCCGCGCGCTCTCCCGCGCGCTCTCCCAATTCCAGAGAAATATCAACAGCTGGCCACCAATCAGCGCACCACAGCGCACCACATCGCACCAATCTGACCAGTGCACCTTCAAAAGACTTTTGTATATCACCTCTAATCTCCTGTGGCTATCCTCAACACCCTCCACCCACTCCCATATTCTCGTGCTCCTCCCACTCTCAGTCTCCACCACCCACATCCAGAATCTTCCAGTACCTTCCCATCTCCCAAACCACCCCACCACCCATCGCAAGGCTGTGCCTTCCCCCAGGGCATATATAAACGAGCGGTCTGCCGGCCCGCCCGGGCTCAATTATAAACTCAGTGAAAAATCAATGCTCAAATCCACTGCTAGAAACATATACCCCCTCACTAGAAATTACACCACCCGGTCTGTGGCAACCAAAGCCCTCAGGGCCGGCAGACCCCTGCTGGTCCAGCGCTCAGGCGTCCTGGCGCCTGCGCTCCACAACCTTTGCATCCGTGCTCAACAGCCAATCATGGCTCGAGGATACGCAGGCCAGCCGGGCCAGTCGGGCCAGATGAACATGAGCGAAGGCCCCACACCTGAGAATGCTCTGGAACAGTTTGGTGTCGATCTCACCAAGCTGGCCAAGGAAGGTAAACTCGACCCCGTCATTGGCCGAGATCAGGAGATTCAGCGAACAATCCAAATTCTGAGCAGAAGAACAAAGAACAACCCAGCTCTGATTGGTCAGGCTGGTACCGGCAAAACAGCCATCATGGAAGGTCTTGCCCAGCGCATTGTGCGCGGCGAGGTGCCCGAGTCCATCAAGCACAAGCGAGTCGTGTCGCTCGATCTCGGTGCCCTCATTGCCGGTGCAAAGTACCGAGGTGAGTTTGAGGAACGCCTCAAAATGGTACTGAAGGCCATTGAAAACGAGGAAGGCAATGTCATCCTGTTTATCGATGAACTGCACATTTTGCTAGGTCTCGGAAAGTCGGAAGGCTCGGTCGACGCCTCGAACCTTCTCAAGCCCGCATTAGCACGTGGCCAGCTTCAATGCTGCGGTGCAACTACTATTGATGAGTACAGAAAGTACATTGAGAAGGATGCAGCCCTGGCTCGTCGTTTCCAGTCTGTTCTTGTATCTGAGCCCTCGGTCCAGGACGCTATCTCCATTCTCCGCGGCGTCAAGGAAAAGTACGAAGTACACCACGGTGTTCGTATTTCAGATCAGGCGCTTGTCACAGCGGCCGTCTACTCTAACCGTTACATCTCCGACCGATTCTTGCCCGACAAGGCCATTGATCTGCTGGACGAAGCCTGTTCTGCACTGCGCCTTCAGCACGAATCCAAACCCGATGCCATCCAGGAACTAGAGCGCTCCATCATGACCATTCAGATTGAACTGGAGTCGCTCAAAAAGGAAACTGATCCAATCTCTGTCGAAAGACGCACCAAGCTCGAAGAGGATCTCAAACTCAAGCAGGAGGAGGCATCCAGGCTCAACGCCACGTGGGAAGAAGAGCGCAAGGCCATTGAGGAAATCAAGAACGCCAAGGTGAACCTGGACCAAGCACGCACTGATCTCGAGCTTGCTCAGCGCAACGGTGATTTCGCCAAGGCCTCTGAACTGCGTTACAGCACGATCCCCCGCCTCGAAGCGCTCCTTCCAAAGGAAGGCGAAGCTAACAGCAAGTCCTCGCTTCTTCACGAGTCCGTTGAAAGCGACGACATTGCGAGAGTAGTTTCCCGAATGACGGGAATTCCCACTCAATCGCTTATGAGGGGAGAGAAGGACAGGCTTCTTTACATGGAGGAATCCCTTAAAGGCCGTGTTATTGGCCAAGACGAGGCCATCCATGCTGTTGCAGACGCTGTCAGACTGCAGCGTGCGGGTCTTACCAATGAGAAGAGGCCTGTTGGTTCTTTCATGTTCCTTGGCCCTACTGGTACAGGTAAGACCGAGCTTACTAAAGCGCTTGCTGACTTTTTGTTTGACGACGAGGGTGCTATTGTCAGGTTTGATATGAGTGAGTTCCAGGAACGCCACTCCGTTTCAAGACTCATTGGCTCGCCACCTGGCTACGTTGGATATGAGGAGAGCGGTGAGTTGACGGAGGCAGTGAGGAGAAAGCCATACGCTATTGTGCTTTTTGACGAGTTCGAGAAGGCACACCCTGATGTGAGCAAGCTGCTGCTGCAGGTTTTGGACGAGGGTCAGCTCACTGACTCCCAAGGTCGCAAGGTTGACTTCAAGAACTCCATCATTGTCATGACATCCAACATCGGACAGGAGATTTTGATTCAAGATGATTCCGCTGGTGATGAGGTGTCTCCGGAGGCCAAGCGCCAGGTCGTGGAAGCCATGAAGACGTACTATCCACCAGAGTTTATCAACCGTCTGGATGACGTGGTAGTGTTCAACCGTCTTTCGCGCAAGTCTTTGCGTAACATTGTTAATGTGCGTCTCAATGAAGTGCAGGAAAGGCTGTTGTCTCGTCGTATCACTCTTGACGTTACGGAGGCCGCGAAGGACTGGCTTGGAGAACGTGGCTACTCACGCCAGTACGGAGCTCGTCCTCTGAACCGCCTGATCCAGAAGAGTCTGCTCAACCCTCTGGCCATGTATCTCATCAAGGGACAGGTCAAGGCCAATGAGAAGGTGACGGTTGACGTTGCCGACGGCGAACTAGTGGTCAAGCCCAACCATGAGGAGGAGGCTTGAGTGTTTTTAAAGGAATCTTCAAAGGTCTCTAGTTGTGTAAATATTGTAAATATTGGTTTAAACCCAGAATATATTATCTTGCTTAAAGATGACCGCCCCGTGGGTGCCAGCGCTCGGAGACCCAGGACTTTCCAGGTCTTTGGTGCAAATATTGTAAATATTGGTCTACATTCGGAATAAATATATCTTGCTAGAAATCATGTCAAACCACCTTGTCAATCAGCAAGCGCTCGAGAACAAACTTGCCCTCCTTGTAGCGCATGTCCTCCTTCTGAGCCGCCACATAGGTCCATCCCACCTCCTGGCGGCAACAGCGGCAGTAAACTTTGCGCACCTGGTAAGAGCCTGTGAGCATGCGGGATGTGTGGAGAGGACCGCGCGAAACGTTCACCACATCGTCAAAGAAGTAGGCCTTCCCATGTGATCCAGTGAAGCCATTGGCGTCAATCAGCTGGTGGGCGGTTGCAAAGTGGGTGTTGCACTCGGAACAGCCCCAGATGCCCTCGTCGTCTTCTAGGTAGTCGCGGACTCTGATGCCCATATTGCGGGTGGTGTGCGGGCCGGGCGGGGCGAGCGTTGATTTATTGAGAGGCTATAACTAGATATGTGACTGGTCGGACAGTGTCCGACTTGTTTTGTGTTTGTCAAGAAGAGAGCTTTGGGCAAGCGGTCGTTTTACCTTTATATGACGCTGGGCCACGGCAGGGGTTGGACGTCATTGCCGCCGGCGGGAGGGGCCGGCAGAAGCTGTGCCCCCCAATGGGCGCTTGGTGGGGAAGGTGAGCACGGGGTGGGGTGCCACTTGGGCGGAGAGGGGAGGGAGGAAGACCGGAGGGAAGGAGAGTTGCCTGGGTGGAGACTATGCTGGAGTATTTTTGCTCCTGAAGATCCTCATGGCAGACAAACAAGCTGGTCTTGTCCAAGTGTCCTTGCCATTCCTGCCGCCCAGTGCGCCCGTCCTGCTGCCGCCTGCAATCACTTTTCCAAATCGGGGTGCAGGAGATGGCACAAGGAGCAGCCCATGGGGGCGTCCCAGAGAAAACAAAAGCGCCAGAAGGGGGATGCGCCACAGAAGGTGACAAATTGAGATATTTCATCGTCATGCTGGTTAGCAATAATGGGTCTAGTGTGCACTGAGTTGATGGACCGTAAGGAGACAGCTGTTCTTGGGGGGAGTTTCTGACGGGCTTAGCTGGGGTAGGGCAGCGAGCGTCGGTTATTGTATGCACACCGGCGTTCAGTAGGCACCTCTTGGGTTTAGATTGGCTCGCCTGAAGCTTTCGCCTTGTTCCGCTTATCTGCGTCCGCGTGAGCGCTGTTATTGCCCGCACCAAGACGTCGAATTATGCTACATACCTAATATCTCATTCATATTATGCAGCATATTCCAATTAAAGAGAATTATGTTATTTCACGGCTATGAAGCCTAATTCTCTCACAAAGGCGTCGGTGGTTTAGTGGTAAAATTAATCGTTGCCATCGATTAGCCCCGGGTTCGATTCCCGGCCGACGCATTTTTTGTCCCGCTCAAACGGGGGCAAACATGAACAGCCTTCTCCAAACTTGGTTTTCTCCAGCGGACTTGCTTGGTTCCCGTTCCCCCAACTCCCTCCCCTAATTTTTGTCCGTTTCCTGCCCCAATACCTCGCTCAGAACTGGCCATCCCTGTCGGACCCCGAAACTCTCCCACTGTGACTCCAAGACGGTGAGTCCAAGACAAGCACCACCGCAACCCTTACTAACTAGTTAACCTTCTTCCCCACAACTAGACTTGAGCAATGAAGGTAGGCTACGTTCCAGAACACTTTTCCACGCCGCTTTTTTTTGCCAAAGAGCAGGGCTACTACACTGCCAACAACGTCGAGCCCGAGTTTGTGCCGTTTCCGTCTGGCTCTGGTCACCTGATCCAGTCTCTCAAGGACGGCTCAATTGACGTTGCTATTGGCCTCACGGAAGCATTTGTCGCCGGAATCGGCAAGGGTGCTGATTGGTACAAGATCACCGGCACCTACGTGCAGTCTCCTCTGTGCTGGGCCATCTCTACCGGCTACAATCGGACCGACCTGACGTCGGAGGATCAGCTGGAGGGCAAACGAATTGGCATCTCGAGAATAGGCTCAGGGTCTTATGTAATGCCCTTTGTGCTGGCCCAGAAGAAGGGCTGGACCCGGCCTTACGAGTTTGAGATCCACAATGACTTCAAGAATCTGAGAGACGGCGTCAACCACGTGGGCGCCGTCACCCCGAGCGACGCCTTCATGTGGGAGTACTTCACGTCGAAAAAGTACTATGACGCGAAGGAGATCAAGAAGATTGGGGAGATCTACACCCCGTGGCCGTCGTGGGTCATTTGTGCGTCCTCGGCCATGCTGGAGGACGCTGTCGGCATCACGCAGCTCAACTCGTTCTTCAAGGCTGTCAATCAGGGCATTGAGTATTTCAACATGAACCACGACGAGGCTGTGCGGTACATTTCGACCCACCTTGACTACAGTGCCGAGGATGCGCGTGCCTGGCTCGAGACGGTCCAGTTTGTCAAGGACGTGGGCACTCTCAACAAACACGAGATTATTGACAGGACTGTTTCGATTCTGCAAAAGGCCGAGGTTCTGGACGAGTCGGCGATTGACTGTGTGTACACTATCTAGGTATTAGATGTTTTTTTCCTTATGATTGAACTGAAGCTTCCTACTCAGCCTCCGGCTCTGCATCGCGAAGAGAATTGTAGTGCTCGCCTAGCGCAAACGAATGCTTATAGTAGACCACTCTCAGAGGCTCACCGGCCGCCTCCTCATTGACCTTCAGCAGCGGGCGGTCGGCAAACGTAATGTAAATAGGCGCATCGAGCTCGCTCGCCAGCGCCATGATCTCCATCTCGCCACCCCACATGGCGGTCGTCTCCAGCTCCAAACAATAGGGCTCCAGCTCACGGACCGTCATGGTGTTTTCGTCAAACATAAAGGGTGCAAACTTGTCGCTGTTGGCGCGCATGTGATTGGCAGCCATTTTTCGCAGCTCGGGCACCGACAGCGTGCGGCCATGTCGCGTCTGCAGCTGGTCGCTGATGGATGCAAATAGGCAGTGGCCGTCGGGCCGGATGGAGTGCTGCACGAGGCCGTTCATCTGGCAGATGCTGTCGAGGTTCTCTTGCTCCATTTTCTGGTAGTCTGGCTGGACTGCGGCCTCACTTTCAGCCTCGGCACGAATCCGAGCCTCCTCAGCCTTTCTTTTCTCGATCTTCTCCTTTGCCCGGTTGCGTTTGGGCTGCCGATCTGGTGCCGGGACCTCTGCAGCCGCTGGGGCCCTGGGGGGCTCGACTGGAGCCTGATCCAAGCCCATTTCGGCCAGCAGCTGCTCAGCAGTCAGCACGTCATCGTCGCCTTCCAGCTTTCGCTGCTCCTCGTCGTGCCTCTGCCTCATTTCCCACTCCATCTGCTCTGCTTTTCTGTTTGCAGCGGACTTTTGCTTCTTGTTTCCCGCAGCGGACTTCTTGAGAGCCTGGATTTTGGCCACCAGCTCTTTGGACTCAGCCCTGTGTCTTTCGAGCAGTTGCTCGAGAGTTTCTGGCGCCTCAGCCATGGGATCTATGGATGTGGGGATGGTTGGAGAAGTTTTGAAAAGATTAGTGGGGCCTGTAGTGGGGCTAGTTGGCTGCTAGTGGAGAGGGGGCTTCTGGAGGTTGTGGGTGGGAGGCTGTGGAGAGTAGGGAGGATGAGAACGTTCTTGGATGAGATGAGAACGTAGGCAAGTGAAAAGAAGGAAGGAATGTAATCTTGGGCTGGACAGTATGCCCACTCCTGGTATTGATGATTCGATCCCAGAAATTGAATAACCCTGAAGATCTTTGTAACCTGGAGCATCTTGTATGCGTGTAATTTAGGTTGGCTATAAGATCAACCAAAGCAAAAGTTTGAGAAAAATCTGTTGCATACCACTGGAAAGAAAGTCTGCATTTTAAACAAGTCAATAAAATTGTTCTAGAGGAAATCAATTGGTCTCTCTTGTCTAACCGTCTTCCAAACTCTCACTACCAAGTCTTGAACCAGCTTGCCTTCTCCTCCTCCTACCACCCCGTAATAACCTACCTGCCAGCATAACACCCTGACACAAAATGACGAGCGCCTCAAAGGATAGCGGCTGCTCGCACCTGTGGTCGCGGACAAAACCGTCTGCTGTTGCATCGTCGTATGCTGATGCTTGCCGTCTGGCTGTCCAGCAGGCCGAGTCCTGCACTGGCCTCCTGTGCCAAGTCTGCTCTAGCGGTTCCGTCTTTGCATGCCTCGAGTGCGACTCGGCGCTGTGCGCAGCCCACCTGCGCAAACCGCACCATGTCGTATCGGGGCACAAATTGGCGGTAGATCTGACTAGTGGAGATCTGGCATTGGTGTGGTGCTCTGCATGCGCTCAGTACGTGGCCGACTACTACGATCTGGGCGGCGTCGGCGGAGGCGCCGCCGCCAGCAAGGCTGCTCTTGCGCAAGGATGCAAAAAGCCGCCGTTCCAGGCGACAACTGGAATTCGCGGTCTCTACAACATGGGCGCCACTTGCTTCATGTCGGTCGTGCTCCAGGCCCTCTTGCACAACCCCATTGTGCGCAACTACTTTCTCGGGGCTGAGCACGACCGCACGCGGTGTCTACGCGAGGACTGCTTGGCATGCTGCATTGACGAGATCTTCAGCACTGTATACTCCTCGGCAGAGACGCAGGGTCTCGGTGTGACGGCGTTTCTAACATGTGCCGCCCGCATCAAGCGCTCGCTGTCGGGCTCATCCGAGCAGGATGCGCACGAGTTCCTGCAGTTCCTGCTCAACGAGCTGCACTCGTGTCACGACGGAGTCTCCGATCCGTGCGAGTGCCCCGTGCACCGTGCTTTCAACGGCGAGCTGCAGTCAGAAATCCAGTGCATGACGTGCAACTCAACGACCGTCACGGTCGATCCCATGCTCGACATTTCGCTGGAAATCAAGGGCCAGTCGTCGATCGAGCGGTGTCTCAAGCAGTTCACCTCGCCGGAAAAAATCTCTTCCTACGCATGCGGCAAATGCTCTGCTACGCGCTCCGCCCTCAAGACGCTGACGGTCAAGCTGCTGCCGCCGGTGCTGGCTCTGCAGCTCAAGCGCTTCCAGCATCTACCCAACGGCCAGACATCCAAGATCGACTCGCCAGTTAGCTTCCCGCTCTACCTGGACATGAATGAGTACACCCGCGGCAGCGCCCGCGAAAGCAACAAGCTTGTGTACGAGCTGTTTGGCGTTGTGTGCCATCAGGGCTCGCTCAACACGGGCCACTATACGAGCATGATGAAAACCCGCGATGGAAGGGTAAGTATTGACTAGAATTCTGGCAGGCATGGTAGCGGCCGTAGCCTTTTGGCTGACCAGAGGCCCGACAAGGCGCTTTACCAGCCCCCCTGTGCTCAAGCTCTGCTCGCTTACTAACTCAGTGGTTTGCGTTTGACGACGCAGTCATTACCAAAATATCGGTTAGCGACGTCACCAAAACGCCGTACCCGTATTTATTGTTCTACATAGTCTCCGAGATATAGTCCTGTGGCCCCACGTTGGGTGGGCCCCCGGTGGAGCGCGCCAGATGCAGGCTGGGCTGTGCCTGAACGCGGGGGCGGGGCGCCAGACAGACAGGGCATCATACATTGCTTTGCAGGTGGGCGCAACTAGATGCCTTTCAGCAGGCGGGTGTTTGGCTTGCTGTTTAGTGCGCGTAAGCTGCCTCGATGCTGGTGTCTGACGAGGCAGGCCCCCGGCTGCAGGTGCGTAATAATTGCCTGCAGTGGAGGAGGTGCGTGGAGCGGCTTGCGATGAGCGTTGCGATGGTGGTGGGTAGCCGACATTTGCGAATAGAGCTAGCAGGGGTTTGGCGCAAGCTCGAGCGGCTCTAGCGGCTCTTGCCCGCCCGTTCTGCTCTAGTACAAAATAACAGATCAGTAATTCGGCTGTAATGGCTGAAACAGTGCGGGCTATCACCGAGGTGAAACGCCAAAGCCTGCTGGTATCGGGGGGCCCCAATGGTCAGGCGGGAACGTGAGGCGGGATCCATTGGGTGGGAAACGTCGGGCAGGAAATTTGGGGGAAATGAAACTTTCAAGGCAGCGCTCAGCAAAGCAGACATATGTCTGCTTTGCATATGTCTGTTCTGCGGAACAGATTCCGCCTTGCCATCTACGACTGCTCCTTACCCACGGTCTGCCTCAGGCGTCGCTTCGCCCTTGCGCCCGGGAGTCTGCAGCGATCATCACAGGCGGGACACCACTGCCTGGAAGGTTTGGGCAGTCACCTGCTGGACTGAACACCTGCTAAGTGCAGCCAATCGATTTAGTATTCTGGGCTCGGCGCCGGCGAGCAAGCTTCTGCTGCCCCTGCCGCTGCTTCCCTGCCGGCAGCCTGCGGTGCTGCATGACCAGTACATGTTGCCCGCCCAAGACAGACTGTCAGTTGCAGGCATTTGCAGGAGAGTTGCAGGAACTACATGAGGTGAAGAGAGCAGGGAGAATATCAAGAGTCAGGGACGGTTAAGGGGTACACTAAGGATATGCTCGATTTTCGGCTGGTACGGTCTACACAGCTAGCGCAAAGCGGAAGCCCCGGCCGGGCTAGAGGGCAACACCTTGGTCGAACTTCGCATGCCCTGCCTCAGCGGCGAGCGCGCTGCTGGCAGCAGACCCTGGGCAATCTGCTTGAACGGCTTGTCGGCGGAGGTGGTGTGCGTGCCTGGGCCATTAGCTTAGCTGCCTACAGCGCCGCAGCGCCTGCTGACCCGCAGGATGCGGCCATCTGCACAGAGCGGGGGCTGCTGGAGAGAGGCTGCCGAAAAAGGCCTGGCGTCGTGCCAGCATGGCAAGATACACAGACAGCGGATGGCCGCTACCAACGGACTCTGTTTACTGGCAAACCGATCCTGCCATCGCAGTGCCTGCCCCTCCACGCCTCGCCGCCCGCCAGGCCTCGCCCCCCACCCCTCCCAGGCGCTGGAATTACTTTTGCCCCCACTAGGGCTGCAGCCTGTGCATTTTCCCTCTCCATTTCGAGCACTGATCAAACTGTGCTTGTTCGCATCTACATCTCCTACCAAGAGCCCCCCCACACTGCCAGCCAGTTGATTTTGTGGATTGACGACTCTGCTAGTCTTGCAAGCTTGTCCACACCGCTCACTCCACACCAACGCCACGCCCGCTTCCCGCATTGGCCCCACGCCGCACCGCTTCACACCACACCCCCCACGAGCACTGCCTAGGAGCAAGAAAGTTGCACACACCGCTCCAATAAACCGCTGTTGTGCCACCAATCTGCCATGACGCTGGTAGTTGCCGCAGCTGTGGCAGCTGCTACTAGTGGCAACCAGATGCCAGAGACTGGCAGCCCGACGCCCGACGGCCGCCAGCTCGCTTCTCTGCGGGAAGAGCAGGCCCGCCTGGGCGAGCAGTACGCCGACCTTGCCGCTCAGCTGAAAACAGCCAAAATCGGCCGTGCCGAGCGCCTGCTGCAGGCCCTTGCCCGCAATGAGCCCGTCGACCAGCTGACGTCGGTCGTGGACCGCGCCACAGCCCAGATCCGCGCCTATAGGCAGTTGTGCGACAGCCAACTGGCCTACTCGCAGGCGCAGAACGAGCGCCTGCATTTGGCCGAAATTGACATCATTTGGCGCGAATATGCAGATAAGCGCCAAGAGCTGAAGCAGCGCATGGTTGCAGACATTATGCGAGACATTCTGGCGCTTCAACGCGAGCACCGCACTGGCCTGGCCCCGGCGCATGTGGCCCATATTGGTCGCTTAGTGGCGCGGGATCTGGCCGGCCCGTCACTGCCGCTTTCGCGACTGCTCTACCGCGAGCAGGTTGACGACATTGGTGCCCTGCGCAGGCCCATAGGCGAGGTTATCGCCAACGACGATGAGGACGAGGACGATGAGGAAGAAGACGAGGAGGCTGCTGAGGCCGAGGACGTTGCAGCTGAGGTGCTGCGGCTTGGCAGAGGCACCTCTGCCGCTGCCACGGCCCAGCCGTACAATGCTCTCATGGCCGCCATGACAAGTCCCCGGGCGGCTGTCGACCCCAGCCGCTCGCACAAGCGGCAGAGAACTATTGACTGGTCGTCGCAGCCTCTTGGCGGCGCTAGTGCCACCGGAGTTGCGCTTCCCGCTCCAATGCGCGCGCCAGTCCCCACGGCGGCCCAAGTATCCGCTCATCCGCACGCATCTGCTACTGCCCAGGCACCCGCTCCAGCGCTGCCAGCTGTTCCGTCCACAAGCCCTGCTCTAACTAACCCGTCCCCGGCATCCTCCGCTCTCCATCCGCCACCATCCCACCTCTCCAAACCAGCCCACCAGCAACTGCCGCCCGGCCTGCTGCCGCCGCCACCACATTTCTCCACGCCGCTGCCCCACCCGCACGATGATTGGAAACAGCAGGCTCCAATCCAGGCCCAGTACGCCTACTACCAGCAGGCTGCACAGCAGGCCGCGCAGCAATCGGCAATTGCCGAACAAAAGTACCTTGCAGCTGCAGACCTGCATCACCACCGCTACACAGACCAGCAGCCACTACCGCAGCATCCGGCATCTTCTCATTCCCCTGCAGGCCAGCTGCCCTACCCGCAGGCAGCCCCATACTACATGCCCTACGGCTACCCGCCGGGCATGGTGCACCAGCAGTCCCCGCCGTACTATGGCTACGTCCACCACCTGCCGCCACCGCTCCACGGATCACCGCCTCTTGCACAGCAGCCTCCTCCCCCTCCTCCTTCCCAGCAGCAGCAGCAGCAGCAGCAGCAGCAACACCGCCGCACGCCGTCAAATGGTATGCCTCCCCAGTACCCGCCGGTATATTCATACCAGTACCAGGGCCAGTATGCCATGCGCTGAGGGAGTTTGTATTTATCTAGCTTATGCATTATGACTACGCCACTGGCAGAGCGCTTAGGAATGTCACCGGGGTGGCCAGGGATTAGCCCTTGGATCCCTAGTGCTCGCTGCCCTCGCTGACCAACAATCAGCAATCGTAAGGCTAATTTTCGCAATTCAGTGCCCGACAGCGAGCGTAGCGAGCACTTCGGGGTCTGGGGCACAGCCCCAGCTCACCCGGACACCACCATTGCCCCGGGGCGCGCATTACGGCCAAGACACTGTTGATGCTGTCGCTCGCACCTGCAGCTGCGATGCTCTGCTCTTTGCACGGCTGTGATGACGGCTGTTCCAGCTCTGCCGCTGAGAAGGGGGGATCTAATCTGGCTTAGTTTCGACGATACAGCATGAAGTAATTAATAAAAAGGCTGGAGTCTCGTTTAATTTGAACCTCGGAATACCAGGCATAATGATTCAGGTTAGGCACTGCTTGACAGGCTGCAGCTCACGAGCTCGCTGCTGCGCATTGCAAAAGGGCATTACCGGTGGGTCCATGCCATAGACAGCGCGGTATGGTCAGGCTGTACAGAGTCTGGCTAGGAAGCTCCATAAGATCAAATCCCACGATGCTGTTCAACATGACCCGTCAATTGCCCCTAGCAAACATCCAATATGGATGGCCTGTTAAGTACCTAGTAGAGTCCTAAAATGAACTGTCACCCCTGAGCTGGCCCGTAACGGATGCAGTACTCGATTAGTATTCCCAAAACGGGCCGCGCGCGTCGGAGAAACTTTTATCTCGCCTGCTGCGTGTCGGACTGAACTTTGACCACCAAGACTATCGGTGTCGGAACCAAGCGCTTGGCAGCACGCTTGACAGCTTTTGCTTGGTCCCCGCGCAAGCTCTATGCTTGCTGTCTGGCGCCGCCACGCATCCCGCGCATCCCGACGCGAGCTTGCTTTTTTTTCTGCCAGGCCCAGAGACTTACCCTCCAGTACACGTACTCTCCTACACGTGTAAGTAGAAGGCGCCTCTGCCATACACTTTCCTTCCTGCCACCACCCTAATAATGTCTGCTATCACCCCGTTTGCTGAGCGCCCCCTTCCCGATACCATCTGTCTGTTTGATGTCGATGGAACCCTGACGCCTGCTCGTCTGGAAATCACTGCCGACGTCAAGGCCGCCCTGCTTGCCCTGCGTAAGAAGTGCGCCATTGGCTTCGTCGGTGGCTCCGACCTCTCCAAGCAGAAGGAGCAGCTGGGTGAGGATGTTCTCTCCTTGTTTGATTACTGCTTTTCCGAGAATGGTCTCACTGCCTACAAGTTTGGCAAGGAGCTTGCCACTCAGTCCTTCATCAACTGGATTGGTGAGGAAAAGTACAACAAGCTGGCCAAGTTCATTCTGCACTACCTGGCCGACCTCGACCTTCCCAAGCGCCGTGGTACCTTCATTGAGTTCCGCAACGGCATGATCAATGTGTCTCCCATTGGCCGTAACGCTTCCACTGCAGAGCGTCTCGAGTTTGAGAAGTACGACCTGGCCAACAAGATCCGTGAGAACATGGTCACTGCTCTCAAGAAGGAGTTCCCTGACTTTGGCCTCACCTACTCCATCGGTGGCCAGATCTCGTTTGACGTTTTCCCCACCGGCTGGGACAAGACGTACTGCCTTAGACACATTGAGGACCAGCACTTCAAGAACATTCACTTCTTCGGTGACAAGACCTACAAGGGCGGTAACGACTACGAGATTTACACAGATGACAGAACCATTGGCCATGCTGTCGACAGCCCTGCTGACACTCTCAAGATTCTCAACGAGCTGTTTCTCAACTAGTGTAGATAAGCTTTAGACCTTTAGTTGCCCAGCCCAAAATATGTGAGTTTCAAATACAAGACAATCTTGACAAATTCAACCCATTACTTTCATCTGGAGCGAGCCCGTTATACAAACACCCAAAATTCACTTGGTCACATCTACCCGGCCAGCCCACCACCACCCATTCACGCCCAAGCCCAGCGCAGACGAACATCGGGAGCACCCAAACCGGAAATTTCAAATTTCACCGATCACAATGTCAAAACCACGGGCCCTGGCACTTGCTGCAGCTGCATTCTCTCTGGCTACTGACAGACAAGGTCCAAAACCCCAGGCAACCGTTCTTGCCTGGGGCTACAACGGAACAGGCCTCATTCTGCGCAACGGCCCGGAAACTCTGCGCACACCCACTGAGATCCCTCATCTGCAAGGCCACTTACTCAGAGACATTGCTCTAGGACGTAAATCTGCTGTTGCAGTGCTAGAAAATGGAAATGTAGTTCAATGGGACGCTTCCAGGGACCCCAGGGCTGTGCTCACAAACCACCAGATTGTGAAAACAGCGCTCGTCGATGGTAACTGTGTATATGCGCTGCCCAAGTCCGGCAAGGAAGTGCTCATGTGGAGTACAGATGACACTGCCGACGTGTCATCTGGCTGGCTGTGGAAATCGCATCGCCCTGCCGAGCTCCAGTCCCTCAAGCCTGCTCTCGGCTACTTTGAGCACATCACCGATATCAAGTGCGGCCAGGATCATGTTCTGCTCCTGACTTCCAAGGGCCGGGTCTTTTCAGGGTCGACTGGGTTTGTTACCCCATCTCGCTCTCGTGGACAGTATGGCATTGCCCGCTTTTCTCACTTTGAAGAGGCACCGGCGCCGGGGCAGCTGCACCACGTCAAGCTTTTACAGGACATTGTTCAAATTGCAGCTGGCACTTACCACTCGCTGGCGAGATCAAAGAACGGCGAGGCGTACGGTTTTGGTGAAAACATTTTTGGCCAGCTAGCGGCGGCATATGCCCCAAAAACGGAGTATCTGTCGGTGCCAACCGCCATTGCCCCACCAATCAAAAATGCAACAATTCTTGGGGTGTATGCCGGCGGCTCGACCTCATACATCAATGTGGCAGTGGCTGATGCCTACAAGACGATTGCATTTGGCACCGGCCTCCACGGACAGCTCGGTACAGGGTCGTTTGCCCACAGCCAGAGCGCTCCGGTCACAATCAAGGCGCTCTCGGATCTGTCTGAGTTTTCCGAAAAGTATCACCGCCTAGTCGGTCTCAACGTGTCGCAGTTGGCCGTGGGTGCCACCCATACGGCAGCTGTTCTGAGAGGGGATGTGCTGCTCTGGGGAGCTAATCAGGATGGCCAGCTCGGCAATGGTCGTAAGAATCTTGTGAGCCAGCCACGCCCCATGGAAAACTCTGAAGAGCAGCAGCGCTTGCAACTTGTTGACCCACAGGCAAAGACCACTTATCTTGATGCCAGGGGCCGCCAGCGCAGAGCTCGGCTGCAACAAACGGTAGCGCTCGGCGACGGCACCAGCGTTATTTATTGTAAGGGAGCTTAGCTGTAAATATGCAAGGAAGTAAAAAAAAATTAAACGTAGCTCACCTTCATGCCCATGCCAGCTGTCTGCTTCAACTTGGTCCAGGCCAAGGCCAGCGCTCGCTGGCCCAGCTGGCGGCCACTCTTGATGGACAGCAGCAGCGCAAGCCCCAGAACAAGGGCCAGCAGCGAAAAAATATCTTTGGAGCTCTCCATGGCACGTCGCACATAGGCCCTCCAGTGCTGTAGCAGCACTTGTTGCCACGATTGAGCCGTCGGCAGATCCGCTCGGCGACCACCGCCGATCGGGCCGCCTCTTGGCTCGTTGATTATCTCCGGGGAGCGGGTAGTGAGCGCCTGGCGCTTGCGATCCGCCAGAACCCGTTTCTCCGCCGCTTTTCGATCTTCTGTATCTCGCATAAGCCCAGCAAGACGCTGCTTTGCAGCCTCCCGCCGGCCCTCATAGACTGGAGAACTGGTCAGCAGCTCACCGGCCTCATCCCACCGTTCTCTCTGGGCCAAAATGCCAAAAATGTACACATCGGTGAGCTGATACACAATTTTGGGATCCTCACAAGTGCTCACGTACCGCGTAATTGTGCTGGCCAGCGCCTCGGGCTCAGCGTTTCTCGATGCAAGTGTTTTGGCAATCGACACTGCTAAGGAGCCGGGGATTTGGGCGAGCGAGCCAAAAACGGCCGAAGCCGAGGCCCATAGCGAGTCTCCAGCCTCAAGGGACGGCTCCTTCTCCAGAGTAGACAAGTAGAGCTGCCAGATTTTGAGCTGATTGGCCTGCGGCGCTCGCACGAGCGGGCACAGAACGGCATAAGCCTCGGCAAACTGCCGGTTTACATAGTACTTGGCCGCTTTGGAGTACTCGGATGAGCCTCCCAGAGTTCCAGTGCTTAGAGTGAGCGAGTCTTCCATTGATATGTAGGTCGGTGAATCTTCCTCGTCGGTTTTTCTGATGAAAAGCCGAGGTGTGGGGTTGCGCCCCTCCCCCACACTTCCCAGTAGAGTTGTCTTTTGCCGAAAATATTATGTCGGGTTTTCACACTATTAAAAAGCACCTGTACAAGGTGCGTATAGAGCGAAAGACAGGCACGGTTGGAGCGAGAGACAGATTGCTTGCTCAACTCATGGCTCATAATGCATTAAGACTGATGCTAATAAATATTCCGTATACAACACCTGCTACAGTGTGGTGAACCACCGGTGCTCGAGAATTGTTTCAATGGTCGGTCTCCGTGGCGGATCCCGCACCAAAACGGCGCGAATCAGGTCCAAGCACGGCTCAGACACAATCGGCGATAGAGTCAAATCACCCTCCATGATCTCCTCGGGATTGTAAAACGGATTCTCTTTGTACACCATAGTGTACAGCAGAATGCCCAGCGCCCAGACATCCTGGGGCCGCCCGTCGTACGGCTGGCCTCCAAGCACCTCAGGAGCTGCATAGTCAATGGTGCCGACAAACATATCAAATGGGCCCTGTCGCGCAAACGCCGCAGAACCAAAGTCAATCAGCTTCACCTCCTGTATCTGCTCGCTGATGATAATGTTCTCGTCTTTGATGTCGCGATGGACAATGCCGTGCTTGTGGAGGTGCGCAACGGCATCCACCACCTGCTTGAAAATCTCACAACACTCCTTCTCCGTCATGTTGGGCTTTACCTCAATAAGGTCAAACAAGTCAATTCCAGGATTGCCTACCCGCTCCATCTCTATGTGGTAGTATTCATCATCCTCGAAAAAATCCAAAATTTGAACAATATTGCGATGAGGATAGTCAACTGTGAGCACAGACATGACCTTGATTTCATTGGGGATGGTACCCAGTCGACGGTCACGCGTCCACGTGTCGACAAGAATGCGCCTCTTATACACACTCTTGATAATGACAACGGTCGGAGGCTCGTTCTTCGTGCGCGCAACTGATACCTTGCCATAGGCGCCTTCACCTACTTCCTCCATGATTTCAAAATCGTCCAACTTCTTTTCACGACGCCGCGCACCAAGTGCTGAGGAAATGGCACTTGGTGAAGTGCCAGCTTGGGTGGCTGGAGTCAGTGGCGATTGCACAGACCGTCCACCAGTGATCTCCGACAATGAAGACATTGATGCCCGTGGAGTAACTGGCGGCGAGGAAGTCGACGACGCACCACTACTGCTAGTAGCCTGATGATGCTTACCATCACGGGGCTCACGCGAGCTATGACCGCTCGAAGTATGCGAGTGCTTGCGCTTGAGATCAAGTTGCGAAGGCACATCGACGAGCGGTATCACCTGGCTAGTGCGACTGTATGAAACCCAGGCTGTCAGCAACGTTGGCGTGACTATGCGGACCTGAATGTCAACTGCAAATACCGAGCCATCAGCGTGGATGGCCACTACTGACGGTGGGCTCTGCAAAAAGTCCGTCAAATTCTGCGACTCCAAAGAGGTATTGGACGACGCAACTTTGCGAAACATTTGCTCCGGAATGACAGTACCTTCAACAAGCTTGTCAAGGTCAAACTGGCATTCTTCAGCAATACTGTTAAAATGCTCTGTAAAGCTGTGCAAAAATGTGTCAATGTGAGCACCATCCATGCCGCCTTGAGGCTGGTCTGGATCTACACCAAATAAATGGCGCGAAAAGGATCTGTTTGCCGATGCGATGGTCATGGCGGGATACTCAAGAACAATGAGACCCGAGATGTGAGGTAAGAAAATGTTGGTGGCAATCTGTGGCTGGGACGGGCTGCGCACAGCAAAACATGGAATCCGAATGTTCTCGTCAGCATCCTTTTCAAGGATACCGCGGAGAGGCAGAGTCTGAAATGACAGACCCTTTTCTAACAAATTTGCCCAAGCACGCTCGTGGAATTCGAGCTCAGTTCCTGACTCACTATGGGTTATTCGACCGTGCTCATCATCCAGAGTGAGTTGAGTTTTATCCACCGCGATCTCTTCAACCATCCAAATGATCGAATCCTTGGAGCGTTTCGCCCAAACGGATGCTACAGATTCATGACCATTGGGTTTGACAATAAGTGTGATTTCTCCACAAAGGACTGACTCCTTATCTTCGTTGATTTTTGAAAGCCTTTCAGCAAACAGAGTCTTGAAGGGCTCCTCAACGAAGTCAAGCATGTGTGACGATCGCATGGTGGACTGTGACATGCCTAAAATGAGGCAAGCAATGTCGTTGGAAGACAGGATCTGGAACGGGTGTGTGATGCCGGTAGAGAAAATAGCCTGGGTAGCCGCAGACTGGGCTTTGGGCATAAGACCCATGTGGGCGGGTGAGCGTCGACCACCAGCTGCGCCAGTGCCAGCAAGCGAGAGGGATGAGAGCGAACGATTGAGAATGGCTGGAACAGAAGCGAGAGAATTCACACGATGCATGGTTGCCGGCCATGCGGAGTCTACATAGGGCGATGCCATGGAGTTGAGTAGATTGGCTTGGAGACTGAGCCGAAATGATGAGGAGTGCGGATTGACCAGCTTAGGGGACTGCTCTGGCGCAAACTCACCCGGGCGCAAAATGATGGGCGGGTTAGAGGCTGCCCGGGATTGTGAGCGAGAACTTGACCTCACCGCGCTGGAACCTAGTTTTTCCAACGTGCGGCGATCCGTCGGGCTGCCATGGTGTGGGGAAGACGCCTGACGCTTGGCTGGAACAGCTGCTTTCACGGCCACGTTGGGGACTGTATTGAGAAGGTCGAGAATGGCGTCGACCTGCTGCTTGAGAGCTGAAATATCTGCCTCGCCCTCGGCGCTTGTGAAGGTGCCGGGCCGGGTGAGTGGAGAACTCTTGTTGGTCTGAGCCATTCGTACGAGCATAGAGAGTGCTGCTGAAGAAGCTGCAGACCGAAGCATGGCAGGAGCAGGAGGAGGAGCAACTACTCCGGGCGTCTGCGGCGCCGAGATCCCCGCAGCCCAGTCCATGATAGAGGCACCCGATCGCTGGACTTCGCGCAGAGCGGCCGGATTGTCCCGCAGATAGGTCAGAGAACGCTTGAGCATCTGCACACGGGCGACCAAAGTGCCCTGCGGATTATAGGCAAAGGAGAAGGAGTGGAGCGACTCTGTGGCGTATCTGTTGAGCCACTGGACGGAGATGTTACCGGATGCCGGGGTTTGAGAAAACTGGCGTCTTATCGGAGGCAGCATCGGGCTGTGGAGGCTGTTGCTGTTGTTTAGCTGCGGAGGCGGAGTGCCAGACGAGGCCGAGCGGAGGGCCGGCGACGGCTGGAGGATGGGGGCAGCCAATGCTGACGGGTTGGAGGAGCCACCATCGTCATCGTCGGAGTCATAAATGTGGAACGACGGCCTCTTCTTTTCTGCTGCACTCATTGATCGAAGCAACAGCTGAGGTTGTGTGGAATGAGCTGCGACTGGCTGGAAGGAGGGTGCGTCGTCGCGGACCGAATCCTTGTGGTGGACTTTTGCGTAGGGCGGGCACACACCCACTAGCTGGAAAAAATGGGCTTTGGGAGGGAGGGGTTGGGTGGGGGAGGGGCTCTGGGAGGTCTGGGCCAGAAGGGTGGGCGGCAGGTCTCAGTGGGGGCTGAGTGGGCGGCAGGTCTCAGTGGGGGCTGAGTGGGCGGCACTGTCTAGCTTAGTGTGGGGCAGAGTACGGATCAGGCGGCAGCGCAGGGGTGAGCTAACGATCAAAGCACAAAGTTTATAGAATAGTAGGAGGACAACAGTTGTGTTGTGGCGGCGGTGGGGGGTGGGCTGGTGCTGGTGTTCCGGAGCTTGTGCTGTGGGACAAATGGGCGTTGTGGTGCATGTGTTGAGGGCGGCTGCGAGGTGCGGCCTTCCAGACGCGCCTGCGGGAGGAGGGGGGATAGTGGGGAGTGTGGTGGGAGAAGACAAGTGAAAGTGAGGGATGTGAGGAAGAAAAGTGGGAGGTAGGAGGAAGGAAGCAAACGGGAGGATTTAGAGGGGAAGGACATATATGAGGAAGAGGAAGAGTTGCAAGTATAGGAAGAAAGCTGGATGTATGCGAGAAGTAGGGCCCGAGAAGTAGGGCCCAACTGAAGGGTTGACTGACGCACGAGTGGCAGTGTGAGGGCCCCCCTCCCCCACAGACAAGGTATCTGGAACGCGATCACTGCCTGCCAGCGGCCATGCCACCACGGCAGCAACGACAGATTGCTGTAGTGGGTGCGACAGGCTATGCGCGAGTATTGTGGCAAGGGCGTGCGGGCCCCACTGATAGCGCTTCAGATAGCGGATCGGCTGGCGTTTCAGACGTCAAAAAGCTCTGGGAGGCCGACTCGGAGCGTTCTGCCTTCCGGGCGCGCGTATGCTGCAGGCATCTCCAGCCAGGGTTTCGGTCCTTTGAGCCTTGGCTTACGTATGGCCGGCAACGTCCGACAGGGTCCAGTCTTGGGACCGTCGCTGCATAGGGGAGAAGTTTTGGGGCATGGAGATGGGAACAATTGAGCTGCTATCGAAATTTATACAGAAGGAGATCTTGTGGACTAGATGCTCGGGGCTCAAAAAGCGGTTGCCATCTACGGGATGGCCTTTGGCAAGTCGCACTACAGAGCCAGTGCAGCGACCAAAGAAGAAAAGGCGGGGCACTGCCCCACCTTTTCTTCCCGACTGCGTCTCCCAGCCCGCCAGAGGCACTGGCTGCCAGCAGCAGCCGCCTGGGGCAGTGCAAACACCAATGAGCCGGCGCCAAAGGAGACACACAAAAAATGGCTGGGTGCAGACTGGGCGGCCGGCGGCAGCGGCGGCGTCTTGCAAAAATCAGCAAGCGGCAAAATTTACACGAATCACTGTTTTTATAGAAAGTTTCCCCACTAACCGGCACTGTTTCGCTCCCGCAGTGGGTTCTCTGCATATCCGTCTCCCCTTTCCCCCCATCCATATCATTCCACTTTTTGTTTATTGCCCGCCCTCGTGATTGGACAGTTGGGACAAGCGGATTTTGGGTAACGTCGACTGGCTCCGAGCTTTTTCACTATCCATCAACCTATTACGAGCACTACAAAAACCAGTAAGTATATGAGCAAATATGAGAAAATATTTAGGACGGAGATCGACGGTGGATAACACAGCTCGTGTGAAGCCAAAAGCAGCTTGTCAATGCCTGTTGACGTGGAAAAATTTCACACCTTCACGGAACTGGTCCGGACGACGAACCAACGGGGAAGGCGAGAAAAAACAGACAGAAAACGGAGAGGGATTGCATTGCAGGGCTCACAGGTGAGAATGAAGCAAGGAGAATCTATTTGAAGAGCGTTCCTGGGCTCCATTGAGGCGATTTACTGGTGGCTGCGCGGGGACGAGCCGAGGGGCTGAAATTCCGACTGCAGGCAAAGCGGGTCCTCCGAGCGACGGCTTCTGAGCTTTTTCCAAGAGGCCGTGTTGTATTGACGCTGGGAAGGAAGACTGAATGCCATTCTAGTGCGCACAGCAGTTCTCCAGATGCTTGGCGACTTGTTCAACATTTGCGGCGCGAAGAGAGTTAAAGGGCTCAAGGTTGTGCTCTCTGGCTCAGGGTCGTGCTGTTTGGCTGAATGTTGTGCTGTTGGCCAAAAGTTGTGCCACGAGGCTGCCCGGACCTACCATTTGCGAGACTTTTGCCCATTTCACCGTCCAGTTCCATCTGCCTCACCTTATACTAACCCAGTGCTTCGTGCTACTCGTCCATTGGTATCCAAGATCGGCGTTCGCAACGTCAGCGCCATGTCGACTCCCTCTCTCATCAACATTGAGAAGAGATGGGAAACCATGTCGGGAGAAGAGCGCGAGGATATCATCTCGCAGCTTGCCGAGAGACAGAAGGGTCCCTGGAAGGAGCTGACCAAGGAGGAAAAGAAGGCTGCCTGGTACATTTCGTACGGTGCCTGGGGCCCCAGAAAGCCCGTGCACTCTGAGGGTGATGCCAAGAAGATTTGGTTTGGCATTTTTGGCGCCCTTGGCGGTGCTGTGGTGCTGCTCACCATCTCCAAGCTTCTCTTCTCTACGGAGTCGAGAACCATGAACAAGGAATGGCAGGAGGCTTCCAACGAGATTCTCAAGGAGGCCAAGGCCAATCCTTTCTCTGGCTACGACCAGGTCCAGTCCAAGTCTGGCGGCCCCAAGGTTGACAGCGATGACGACGAGTAAACCAGCTAGAGTCGCATACCTAAATATAATCATTGCAGTAGATTAGCTAGGCCTGTTGTCCATTAATCTGGCAGCAAGCCCTCGGCCCGCGATGAGACAGGCACACGCTGTCCATGAAAATTGAGCTCCACCCGCGCCGTCGGCGCCCGCCCCACTCTCCAGCCACTAGCTCGGGCTGCGAGCTAGCCAGGTCTGCTGGGCTGCCAAACAAGGGCAAAGCATCCAGGAGCATCCGCCGCTGGCTTGCTTCGTGATGAGTCAAATCTCTCTGTCAATCTGGCGCCCTGATGAGTCAAGTCTTTCTGTCCAGCTCGCCTCGAAGATAGGGCTTGTCGGGACTATCGCCGGCTGCAGCTTTGACATATCATGCGATACGGCGTGACGGGAGAAAAGCGTGGGGCCCTGGCGGGTAGCCGGCCGAGGTGATTGTGGTCTAGAGGGAGTAGTTCAATTGCGGGCTGCTGGGAAAAAAAAAGCAGTCAAGGCAGGTCGAAAGGTGTCTTCAGGCGATTGGCTCTTTGTAGAATGGTCCCTGCGTTCATCGGCCTCCGAACAAATAGCCCATCTTTGACCGCCCTGATTTTCACAACCGCCTCATCTGACCCCTCACCACGGCGACGGCCGGCGGCCCCGTGCGCAATGAGGGACGCTAGAGGAGGCTGGGGCACTGAGGAGGAGTGCAAAAAAACCGGTGGAGCTCAGGATAGCGCTAGATTAAGTGCGCCATTCAAATAGTTTGCCAATTACCGGGCCCATGCCTGCCATCGACGCCTCTTTTTTGTGCTTCCAAAAGTCCCCGTTTGGGCTGCTGGCTTCTGTGCACGCAGGTGGGTCTGCTAACCAGCAGACCTGCAACGGAGGCACAACACTGGTGAGCTGCAAGTGTAAGAGGCTGGCACTGCAGAGTCCTGGCCCGGATCAGATCGGCTAGCCAAGAAAGGCGCTTCTAGAACCTCAGATTGCCCTTTGTGTCGCCGATTAGCACTGGCGCTTGCGCGTACGTCAAGTCCGCTGTCGCCTGCCGGGATGACAGCTACGCCTTGCCCCAGCTGGTGTTCCACGGCAGCGTGCACTAGTGTCAGCCCAGGTTATGTCCGAGCAACGGCAGCCGGCCGAGACGGCCGAAGAGAGGACGAGCAGATTCAGAGATCGAGAAGGAGGAAAAAAAAATCTGAGCTCCAGAAAAGTCGCAGCTCTGGACTCGGTCGAAAAGACCACCCATGTCGCTTGCCTCCGCATCCGCTCAACCACCAGCAGTCCAGCGATGCAAGTGGATTACTCTCCAGGGCAGGGGGGGCGAAACCCGGCGACTGCCAACACTGCTCCTCCCGCATTGTGGCGAGCCACAGGAAAGAACATCCGGCATGAGAGAAAACAGCGAAGCAGAGCCCGCCAAGGTTCGCTACAAAAATAATTCCCAAACCCCTAAGCCCCCGAACGCCCACCAGTCCCGCCTCTACTTTCTCCGCCTCCTCCCCACATAGCAGCATCCCCTCACCCACCCTCCCCAAACGGTCCTCCCGCCGTTGGTGGTCTCCCACTCCAAACCTGTAATTTATCAGTCTCATCGTGTAGCCCCGTCAAGACATCCGCCCTCTCCACAACCACACCACACCCACCAAAACGGCTCCGGCAAAAATCGCGGTCTGTTCCAGGCTCTGTACAGCTATCTAGAAGGCGTTCCTCCAGCCTCTGCACTTGTACGCAGCCACCCTTTCCGCGTCTTTTTTTTTTGATCCCCACCTGGTTAGGGCAGCTTCCCCCCCTTCACCGCACAGCTACACAGTCGCCCCGCACCGCACTTTCAGGGTTTTGCAAAAAGCACACCGTAGCCACCGCCTCTTGCTGGTGCTCCCCAGCATTACACAACCGCACCCGAATCCCTTCTGTAACAGATCACCTCTCCCCACAGCCAAAAGTTCCTCCCAATATTGTCGACCC
Organism: Grinbergsozyma bentonensis; assembly: GCA_030561725.1. Classification (NCBI taxonomy): domain Eukaryota; kingdom Fungi; phylum Ascomycota; class Dipodascomycetes; order Dipodascales; family Trichomonascaceae; genus Grinbergsozyma; species Grinbergsozyma bentonensis. Next base: position 121,856 of record JAKTYB010000017.1, on the reverse strand, counting down.
CGATGAACGGCAGCAACATGGGCAACATGGGTAACATGGGCAACATGGGCAACATGGGCAACATGGGCAATGTCAACAACATGAACCTGGGCAACAATATGAACCTGGGCAACAACATGAACATGGGCAACCTGAACGGCATGGGCATGAGCAACATGGGCAACATGGGAAATCTCGGCAACATGGGCAACGTTAACATGGGCAACCTGAACATGGCCGGTCTCTCCAACATGAATCTAGGCAACATGGGCAACATGGGAAACGTGTCCAACATGGCTAATATGAGCAACATGAACATGGGCAATATGGCCGGGCTTAACATGGGCAACATGGGCAGCCTCGGTAACGGTTCAAACATGAACCAAATGTCCAACATGGGCAACCTCCAGATGGCCCAGAACCGCACAGGTCAGAACGCCACAGCCTTTCAGCGGCAACAGCAGCTGCAACCGCAGCAGCAGCAGCCACAGGCTCAACAACAGCAACCGCAGCAGCAGCAGCCGCAGCAACAGCAGCAGACGCAGCAGCAAATGGGGGACTCGCTGACCAACGGCCACCGCCAGCAGGCTGTCAACCTGCTCATCAACCGCTTCAAAATGCTAGCCCAAAATGCCGGAAAACAGCTAGAAATCTCTCGTATCCGAGACTTTGCAGAGACAACGGAAAAGAAACTGTTCAATGAGTCTGCAAACAGGGAGCAATACTTCCGCAAAGTCAACGACATGATACAGGCCGCCACCCGTCCACAAAACGCTGCTGCAGCTCAGCAGGCTGCCGCTCAACGTGGCGCCCAAGCCGGCCAAGGCGGTGCTGCTGACAGCCGCTTCATTCAAAACAACACCATGACGATGAACAACGGCAACCCGACCCCTATCAATGCTGCCAGCGGTTCCAACGACATGATGCGCACTGGACCCAACATGGGTATGGGTGGCGTCGGCTTTGCTGGCAACAACACGCCGATGGGCGGCATTGACTTGACTAACGCGGGATCAAACACACAGGCCATGAACCGAGGCATGGGCACCCAAATGGCGACGCGTCCAGCGAATGGCATGGGCAACATGACCAATCTCAACATGGGCAACAACGACCCCGCAAGTCTCCTCAACGGTAATAATCAGAACACCCGTCAAATGCCGCAGTACACGGCTGAGCAGCGCGCTGCTCTTGCTTTGCAACAACGTCGCGCCGCTGCAGCCGCCGCTGCCAACGGCGGCAACGCCGCAAGTTCGAATGCTAACAGGGCCGCGGGCGGCCAAATGGGCCAACAACCAGGGCAGCAACCAGGCCAACCACTTCGTGGGCCAAACACTGCTCAAATCCGCTCAGTCATGGGCTCTATGGCTATTCCCAACGGCATCCGCGAGCGACGTGATATTCCTGCTAACGTTCGTACCTACGCTCAGCTTGACGAATTGTGTCGTGATGGTAATGGTCCTTTCACTTCTGATGAGGTGCTGCGATACCAGGCATTGCATCTGCAGCAACTTATCAAGAATCAGCATCAGCGTAACGCCCAGCAGCAACAGCAGCAACAGCAGCAGCAACAGAATCAACAACAGCAACAGCCGCAGTCGCAGCAGGGGCAGAACCCGACTCAGTCTGCTAATAATCTTCAATCTGGCGCCCGCCCCCCTCAGATGGGTGGCCAGGGCCCAAATCAGGCTAGTATGATGAACAACATGAATGCCAACATGCGCCAAGTTCCAGTCCAAATGCCAGGGAATGTTGTTCAGGACATTAACGCTGCTCGCGTGATTTCTCAGAACAATAATGGAAGTGCTAACACTAATGGTCTCACTCCGCAGCAGCAAAGTGTTCTTCGTCAACGTCAGCTTCTTCAACAGCAGCAGCTCCAGCGCCAACGCCAGCAGCAATTGCAACGGCAGCAGCAGCAAAGTGCGCAGCCGCAACAGCAAGGCAATATCCAGGGGCTGAATCTTTCGTCTTTGCAAGAGCAGCAGGAAGGAGTTGACAGGCTTCAACAGCAACAACAGCAGCAAGGTCAACAGGCACAGGTGCAGGCACAGGATCAGCGTGCGGCACGCACAATGGCTGAATTTGAGCGCGCTCACCCTCTGACCGAATATGAACGTATACAGTGGCTTCGCATTTTGCAAGAGGCCCGACAGCCGTGGGTTTTCACAGATAAAACGGACTCTCTTTCAGACGAAGAAAAGGAACAGTACAGGGTAAAACTTGAGGAGCTGAAGAAACGTTTACGAAGAATTGAACCAGCTGCGAACTACTTGTTTCGCGTCTCTCACGACACGCAGGCGACTCGCAATTTCATAGCGCTCAAGACTGGCGGTGATCAACGAGTGGAGGCTTTTGAGAGTCATGGACGGTACCTAGGTACACCTGAAGAACTGAATAAGATGAGAAATCAGATTGATGTGCTCTTCGGAAAACTCAGTACCGAGGCAAAGCAGTATCAGGAGCGCAATGGTGCCAATCGGGCAAGAAATAATGCCAACATGCAGTCGAGAATTCCATCGGGCATGAGTATGGTTCCACCTCATCTGCGCCCTAATAATGCTGCCGGAAACACTGTAAATTCCTTTGGCGGTATCGATATGGCTAACCAGCGCCCTGGTGTTGGGTCGCAAGATGTCACTCAAGCTGGGCAGATAGGCGATAATCAGGGACTAGCAGGTGTTAATGGCAACATGATTGGTGGCCAGTTTTCCCCTCAGCAACAACAGTTTCAAATGCAACAGGGTCTTCTAAACCAGCAGTCTCCGGTGACGATGCAACCGCAAACTTCTCCTGGCGTACAGCATATTCAAACTCCGCACATGGCGTATCAGGTTGCTCAGCAGCAACAGCAGCTACAACAGCAGCAGCTTAATGCCGCTGCTGGTACTGTTAATAGGAGACAGTCTATGAGTCAAGCCAACAAGCCAACACCGGCTGCTCGCGGCCGCACGCCGAAGCAGTCTCCTGCTCAGCTTCCTGGCGATCAAATTCCTCTCAACTACGTCAAACCTCCAATCACTCCAGACCAAATCAAGGCCCCTCCTACTCGCAAGAGAAAGCTGACGAATGCTGAAGGTTCTACCACTGCTTCTCCTGATGATAGAATGGGTCTACCCACGCCGCGTGCTAATGCTGGCTCTCCTGGTTCCACCAAATATGATGCTGCTGATGCTCAGGCAAAGGTTCTTTCCAAGAAGCGAAGCGAAATGTCCAAGACCAACCCTCTGGGATACTTCTCGGCTTGTTTGGCAGAGGCACTACGTGCTGGAGATTCTGCTAGCGGAGACTCGAAATCTGCTTTGCAGAACCAGAAGAGTCTGACTCCTTCTCTACTTCTTAAAACGCCGCAGCCGTCTAAGGCAGGGGAGGACGCTGGCTCAGTTCAAGAGGATGGTACTGCTCCCAACTACACCACCAACGGCGCCAAGATTCCCACAGTCATCATCCGCGCTGCCTTCCGTTCGCTGGAGAGCGTCAAGGTTACTGACCTAACGCTGTTCACTCCGCCAGAAGAGCCCAAGCGCGCAGTCAAGGATGAGCCCAAGTCTGAAGACAAGGGCGAAGCCAAGGCCGAGATCAAGGAAGAGGCGTTTGTTGCGGAAAATGGAGATGGGCCTGATAACAAGCGAATCAAATTTGAGAATCAATGGGAATACGATGAACTGGTAAACTTTTCTGACGATGGAGAAATCACCAAAGATTACTGGACCATGACTATGACGTGACGAAATGAAGAGAGATAAAATTCTCTATATATGGTCGATTGAACGCGACATTTTGGAAGACAGAGGCCTGTTAATGTTGGGCGAGATAATTTATTCTAGTATAGTTTTTTATTACAGTGTATTGAGACCTATAATGTGAAAAGATGCCAGAGGGTACAACAATGTCACTACAAGAAAGATACCAGAATTTTACAGACCAGCTGTTTTCTTATCGACATGCTCCAGCGCGGAGTATATCAGATTCCAAAACACGTTGAAGTCCATGTCTTGGATGACTCGAACATGCTCGGGCTTGACCCCGCCCGATTTGGTTGCCGTAGCTGCAGTTTCGCCGCGCTCCTCACCAGAGAGCTTGATTTCAATTCTTGTTTCTTCGTGGCGGACCGAGAGTTCCTGGCACTCGCCGTAGAAGGGCAGTAGGCACGCCACAGCCAGTGCATCGTGAACTGGGGGGCCGTCCTTGAAACCCTGGGCGCGCTTATACGAGTCAGCAAAAAAGGTAATGAGCTCAAACAACATCTGGCGAACGGGCGTGACTACCCCATTCGTCATGGAGCCGCCTGTGCGAATGTGCTCCAGCACCTGCGTTGTCGCAATCGCCTTGTGGGTCACATTGAGAGGGCACAATAGGATCTTTGCAGCCAGCTCGTCATTGCCAAATACAATGGCTGCAGCCTCAGGATCGGCGTAGATGTTGAACTCGGCGTATTTTGTCGTGTTGCCAAAGCCAATGGCACCGCCCATGATGGAGAGATACTTGATTTTGGGCACAAGGTCCGGGTGGGCTGTTATGAGATTGGCAATGTTGGTGAGCGGGCCCGTGGCACAGATGGCAATATTGTATTCAAACGCAGCAATTTGGCGGGCCATTTGGTCGACCGCAGAATGGTCGGGCTCGGGCTCAAATGCCGGGTTGGGCAGCAGCGCGGTGCCGTCAAGGCCCGACTCTCCATGAATGTCAGGGGCCTGCAGCAGCGGAGCATGCAGGGGCTTCTCTGCTCCGGGAAACACACCAACTCCCTGAACGTTATAGGCAGTCAAAACAGAAATGGCATTGCTGGTAGTGTGCTCAAGCGACGAGTTGCCGTGTGTTGTGGACACACCAAGCAGATGGAACTGGGGCAGCGAGGACGCCAGCAGCAGCGCAATAGCATCGTCGTGCCCAGGGTCGCAGTCGAGCCAGATCGGAATCATCCTCGTGCAAGGTGGGGTAGGAGGGAAGGAGAGAAGAGAAACAGGTCGGTCACAACAGCTGTGCTTGCTCGGCTGGGGCTCATGTAGCTGGTGGTGGGGCTGATGCAGGGACGGGTGGTGTGCAGGGGGCGAGAGCAGGAAAGTGCAGGTGGCATGGCGGAGGGGAGAAATGTCTGAGAGGGAAAGGGATGGAAGCTGGCGAAGGATGCACCCAGTCTAATTCTTGGCTTAAATCACTGCCAAAAATGCCCGTGTTTACCAGCTTGCTGCCCGTGTGCCTCGCCCCACTCCAGTGTCATCTCACAGCTACTCCAGGCTCGCCGGGCAGACAGGCGAGCAAGGCGGCGGGCGGCCTGCGTGAAACAAGGTTTTTTTGAAAGTGGCAAGAACAAACACTGGGATAATCCAGCCTAGCCAGCCTAGTCCGAGCTGCCCGTGCTGCTATTGCCCGCCCACCGCGGCCTTGCCAGTGGCCCACCTGGTCTTAAAATACCGGCCAAGGTCTGAGCAGGGCTTGGCGAGCTCGTCTGGCCAGAGGCCAGGAAGGCCGCGTGTCATGCCTTGTCCACCATCATGTCTGGCAGTGAAGCGCGCAACACTTTGTCCACTAGATCCTCCAACTCAAATTCAGAGGCTGCAGCGTCGTCCTTCACTTACCATCACCGCCTCGACCCGCGCAGCAGAAACTACCACTACACGCTGCAAGCTCTCAAGGGTATTGAGAATGAAAATCTCACAGTCCAAGAGTCTAGTGCGTCACCATCTTTGCGGGGCTCTAGACAGGCCATGTTCCATGAAGAAGACATTGACTCGCTCAGCGACAACATTGACAACGCCTTTGCTAATACCACTTCGGTCAGCGACAATGGATACCTCGCTTGGAGACTCTACACGCATCTAGTCACTTTCCTGGTGCCGAATTGGCTGCTAGTGCGTGCTGGTATTCTCCACGAGTCTCAGCGCCGGGCCTGGCGAGAAAAGATTGCGCTGTGCTCCATCATTCTGCTCCTCTCCACCACAGTCGGATTTTTCACCTTCGGATTCCGGCAAGTTCTCTGTTCAAATTTAGAGCACAGAGTTCATCATCGAGATGTCCCCCGGGACTCCATCATCATCCATGGTGCTCTCTTTAATCTTACTAAAATCACTCACATTTCGCCAGCAGGCCCAGAGTATCGACATTCCATGCTCACAAGGTCAACTCAGATTGGTGGTTCAGATGGCTCATTTCTTTTTCAAAACGTGAACCACAACTGCAGAAACCTCATAACTCCCGGGCCCAATCTCTCTGTCGAACTGGTGGGCTCTCTTGCACCACACTACTTTCCTTGCCGCCTCTTGACGCGGCAGGGCCAGCTTCTTGAAAATCCGAATATCTATCGGAGTGATGCCATTTCAACACTAACGGGATTGGCGCTCCGCCCACACCCATACAGCCTTTTGTCGGAAACCACCATGCGCCCTAACTACGGCTGTCATCTGTCGTTAGACTCACGAAATGAATTCTACAGCATGCAGAAATACGCGGACGTCTACTACCGGTGGACAGACTTGGACGAGAACAGTAATTTGAAAGTTATTTTTGGCAAGGTAGTGGACATCAATCGCATCCGCATGCTCCTCGACTTTGGATGGAATGTTGAAGAACCCCTGTGGAGCTTAGCAACAAATGACACTCTACAAGATAGTTCGCTGGCCGTTGGAAACTCCCCACAATGGAAACAAGCAGGGGACTGCGTTTCAGAGATTGCAACAGTTGGTGTCATTGATACTGAATCGGTCGGTTGTCTCACCTCTCATGTCATTTTGTTTTGTTCCTTGGTCTTCATTGTCTCAATCGTAGTTGTCAAGTTTGTCATGGCACTTATTTACGAGTGGTCTAGTAGAACACTTGAATTCGACAATTCTAAAAATTCCGCTCCTCTCGTATGCCTGTTAACTTGCTATTCTGAGGGAAAATCAGCCCTTAAAGTCTCGCTCGACTCCATAGCAAGGTCCACCCATAAGCCAAAGCTCATCATTGCCATCTGCGATGGCGCAGTTGAGTCAAAAGATGAATCAGGCCCCACTGCCAGCGCAAGCACATCGGCAAAAGCCAGCCCAGGAAGAGAGCTTGTAATTTCCAAACCGCCTCGGGAGTTTCTTTACCATCCGCCTGTCGAAGCAAAACGAGCAGCCCCGAAAGATACGTGGCAACACATTATTGAAATGATGAGCAATATTAGAAGCAGAGATCCATCATATACGGAACATTACTCATATATATCCGTCGCGAAAGGAGAGCTCAAGCACAACAAAGCTCAAATATTCACAGGGGAGTATCGCATTGACGAAAAGGCAGAGCCAGTTCCAATGATTTGTATTGTCAAGACTGGATATAGCAAAGAAAAGTGGATGAACATGAAAAAGGCCGGCAATAGAGGGAAGCGTGACTCTCAAGTGATACTGATGGGCTTTTTTCAGAAGGTACTCTTCAATGAGCGCATGACTGATTTGGAAAACGAACTCTACATCGCGATTGAGGAAACCAGTGGCATCCAGCCCGCAAATTATGAGGCTGTACTGATGGTGGATGCAGACACTGAACTTCAAGAAAACTCTGTTGAGTATCTTATTTCCAAAATGATGTCTGACGATAGGATCATGGGTGTGTGTGGGGAGACAACCATTGGAAACAAAATGCAGAGTTGGGTTACGGCCATCCAGGTTTTTGAATATTTTATTTCACACCATCTGACCAAGTCGTTTGAAAGCCTATTTGGAATTGTGACATGCTTGCCTGGCTGCTTCTGTATGTACAGGATTAAAGCACCAAAAGGCGAACCCGGATTCTACGTGCCAATTTTGGCCAATCCAGATATCGTGGTCAGGTACTCCACAAATACGGTCGATACCCTGCATCTCAAGAATCTTTTGCTCTTAGGAGAGGACAGATATCTGACGACTCTTATGCTGAAAACATTTCCATCTCGCCGGCAGGTATTCGTTCCGCAGGCCATTTGTAAGACTCAAGTTCCATCTACAATGAAGGCGCTTTTTGACCAGCGTCGGAGATGGATCAATTCCACGGTGCACAATCTATTTGAACTAGCGCTTGTGCCTGATTTGTGCGGGGTTTTGTGTTGCAGCATGCAGTTTGTTATTGTGATAGAGCTGGTAGGTACACTGACGTTACCGGCAGCTCTGGGCTTTACCCTGTATCTCATTGGCATTACAATTTGGAATCTAGTTCACCATCTACCTGTCCCGATCATTCCTCTGGTTATGCTTGCAGCCATTCTGGGTCTACCGGGAGTGCTCATTGTGGTCACAGCTCACAACCTAGGCTACGTGATTTGGATGCTCATTTATCTTCTCTCACTGCCCATCTGGAACCTGCTGCTTCCACTCAATGCATATTGGAAGTTTGACGAGTTCACTTGGCGCCAGGAAGATGACAACGAGGAGAAAAGGAGAGGGCCTGACAATGGTAATGAGGAAGAGATGCCCTTTGATTCAACCAAAATCCGAATGCTCCATCATCATGTTTATGTAATCCAGAAGCGGACCCGTGAGATTGACCGAAGCCACTCTTTCAGACCTCGCTCGAGTGTCCACTCTGGTGTTTACTTCGGTGCTTACTCTGGTGCACACTCAGGTGCACACTCAGGTGCAGTCTCTGCCGCAAACTCTGGTAACTATTCGGGTAATTCATCTCCAGCTCTACCGTCGGCCATTTCCACCTCCCCAGTGATTGCCCCACCCCCAATCTATCATCGTGCCTGGGCTAGATTTCGCAGCTAGCTGATTGGGCCAGACGCTAGGCCGACTTCCTTTCCATTATGGGCCGGCTTGCATTGGACGGCAAGGATGAGACGCAGGCCAGACTTGGTGAGGAAAAGCGAAAAATAATGACAGCCAAGTAGATTAGACATAGCCCACAAGCCACTTTTATATATGCGTAAGTAGGACCTTCTAATTCATCACCTAAATGGCCTGCTTTGTCATTTTGGTTCTTGAAGTGGCTTTTCGAGGCTCATGACACAGCCGGACTTATCTCAAACGTCAGCTTGCTGCTGCATCAAAACTGCCCAATTAGGCAGGTTAATTAGTCGCTTGCTCGAAATATTCGCGAGAAAATCGCCACAAACATCTCTTGTGTCACTTGATCGCAGCTGGTCTCCTTGTTTTATTTGAGTCCCTTAGAACTGGCACTTTCCCATCTACTAATGACTCAGGCAAAGATCGAGGAATTAAATGAAGCATTTTCGGATACCGAGGGTAGGTTCGGACTATGATTTACTAGAGGTGAAAGATTTACTAACAACAGCTGGATTTATCCGTGAACCCCCGAAGAAACGGGCTCGACGATCACGCGCTTCAGCCGCCTCGGCTGGTATTCCCACACCGGCGGCCACCGAGAAACACTCGGAGGAAGATGACTACAATGTCTCTTCATCGTCTGAGCTGAGTGATCCGCCCTATTCAGACTCAGGTCTCTCAGACTCCGATGCGTCCACGGCGGGAGATCGCAAGATTGTGGTCAAAATTGACGAATCGGACGAGGATTTACCTGTCCGAAGCCGTTCTCGAGGTAAGCAAAGAGAACGGCCGGCGACTGCAGCCAGCAGAGGCAAGAAGCGTAAGCAAGAAATCGAGGATGAAGTAGCTGATCTGCTTGATGATAAAGAGGAGGGTGATTCTGAAGCTCCTTCCTCAAGCAAAAAAGTGCCGGGCAAGAGGAAGCGTGCTGCTCCAAAGAAAAAGGCGCCTCCTAAAGTAAAGAAAACTGTAGAGGAGCGAATGACGGAAGCTCTGTTCACCCACCACCCAGATCTTGCTGATGTCTACACAGACTTGGAGAGTCGACCCAAAGTCAAACCTGTTCAAGTGGAACAGCCAGATGGCATGACCGTTAACCTTCTTCCTTTCCAAAAAGAAGGCCTTAACTGGCTCAGAAAGCAGGAAGCATCGATTTATCAAGGTGGAATTTTGGCCGACGAGATGGGCATGGGAAAGACTATACAAACGGTGGCTCTGATCATGTCAGACACCCCGGAATATACCAAGGGAAGGCCAACTCTTGTCGTCGCTCCGACTGTCGCCATTATGCAGTGGAAAAACGAAATTGCTGCACACACCGGTGACAAACTGAAGGTCCTAGTATTTTACGGCCAAAACAGACCAAAGTCTGTGATGGGTTATGATGTTGTTTTGACAACTTACGCAGTGGTCGAGTCTTGCTACCGCGCCCAAACGTCTGGCCTTACCAGACAAGGCAAGAAGGTGAAGATCCAGTCACCACTTCACAAGACTGATTTTCACCGTGTAATTTTGGATGAAGCTCACAATATCAAAGCTCGCCAAGCGAACACTACTATTGCAATCTGTCTCCTGAAATCTGACTACAAGCTTTGTCTTTCCGGAACTCCCTTGCAAAACCGTATTGGTGAGATCTACTCTCTGCTCAAATTTTTGAAAGTCACACCATTTGCACAGTATTTTTGCCGTAAATGTGATTGTCGTTCATTCACCTGGAAATTCTCGGACCACAGAACTTGCGACGAATGTGGCCACACACCAATGATGCATTCTAATTTTTTCAACTTCTCTTTGCTGAAGCATATTCAGCGTCTTGGCGCGACAGACAAAGGTGGAATTGCTATGAACAGACTAAGACTGCTCCTTGAACAAATTATGTTGCGCAGAACGAAGGTGGAAAGAGCAGATGATCTTGGCCTGCCACCACGGGTTGTGGAACTTCGCAAAGACTATTTCAATGAAGAAGAGAAAGATCTTTATGCTTCGATCTACTCCAACTCATCCAGAAAATTCAACACCTACGTTAATCAAGGTGTTGTGCTTAACAACTATGCCAATATTTTCACTCTCATCACTCGAATGCGTCAGATCGCTGACCATCCTGATCTAGTTTTGCGGCGCAGAGATAGTGGTAGCGATGCTGTGAACTCCATGGTGTGCCAGATCTGTGACGATGAAGCGGAAGAAGCGATCAGGTCTAGATGCCATCACACGTTCTGTAGAATGTGCATCAGAGAATATTGTGAAGGCTGGACTGGCGCTGAAAGTGAATTGGAATGTCCTGTGTGTCATGTGGCTCTCAGTATTGATTTAAATGGACCAGCACTGCAAATGGATGCGGAAGAAGTTAAGAAGGGATCTATTGTCAACAGAATCAATATGACTGGCGGCTGGAGATCCTCAACAAAAATTGAGGCACTGGTAGAGGAGTTGTTCAAGCTTCGATCAGATCGTGTGACTATCAAATCCATTGTGTTCTCACAGTTCACATCTATGCTTGACCTTGTGGAGTGGAGGTTAAGAAGAGCCGGGTTCAATACTGTTAAGCTTCAGGGCTCTATGTCTCCTACGCAGCGAGACTCTATTATCAAGCATTTTATGGAGACTCCTTCTGTGGAGATTTTCTTGGTTTCCTTGAAAGCAGGAGGTGTTGCTCTCAATTTGTGTGAGGCCTCTCAGGTATTTATTTTGGATCCTTGGTGGAACCCCTCTGTCGAATGGCAGTCAGGCGATCGAGTACATCGCATTGGCCAGCACAGACCTATCAAGATCACACGCCTTTGTATTGAGGATTCCATTGAATCGCGTATCATGGAACTGCAAGAGCTGAAAGCAAACATGGTCCACGCAACCATTGAATCAGATGATTCTGCACTCAACAGACTGACTGCTGCAGACATGCAGTTTCTTTTCATGAACTAAGTAAAACATCCAATTTATTGATTATGAGTGAATAGAAAATAACAAGTAAATAAATAAAGGAGTGAAGAGATAGTTGGTGTGTATCAAACAATGACGGCTACTACCGCTAGCAAGGCTGCTCAAGGCTCTTCGCGGCATATAGTAGCTTGGACCTGATCAAGCGGTGTTATACTCCCAAGGCTTCCGTGATGCTGATTATCAGCACGGTTTGATGAAATCACTGAGGGCAAGATCTTTTGCATATCGTGAATGCACGGCAGCATGGGGTTGAGATGCTTCGGTAGCCGATCGTCTATCTCGCAACAAAGGCATAGCGATCGATTTCTAAATGTGTACGGCTGAACAACAGCCGTTTCGTCGAAAGACTCAGCGGAGTCCGAATCAGAGCACAAGGACTCCAGGTCAGAATGAGAAGCCTCACTTGAAGTCATGAGCGCCAAAGCCTCCTCGAACACTTTACCAGAAAGTAGATATGCGCGAGGGTGATCAGGTCAAATAAAAGAAGATATTTAAACCCTACTAGGTAGTAGTAGGTACTGCTATAATTTCTGGAAATGCCCTATCAGGTACTATTTGACAGGTTTAAGTCTGGGCAGTAGTAAAATCAATATTGGAAGAGAAAGATTGCCAAGGCCAAGTACTGCCTATATATAACTATAGGCCGTTTCAGTGTCAGAATGAAATGAAAGATTTCTGCCTTCTCTATAGCAATTTGTGACCTAGAGTCTAGCACTGCCACCAGCGACTACGTCAGCAGCCACCAGGCGCCGCCAGCTGGGGCGGACTCAAATGACATGAGAAGCTAGGTAGAAAATTATCACAAATATATTAAAGAATTATAAATATCAAGCTAACGAATTGTATACGTGGTTTCTCATCCTGGGCATGGCAGCAGATTTGGTGGCGTGCTTGAGAGCCTCCATCTCTTCTCGCTGAAGTACCAGGTCTGTCCAGGTTTCATTTTTGCCATTTTTGCAGGCCTTGCCAATGACATCAATCCACTCATTGTACTCCTGAGTAGTGTCTGCGTAGAATGTTACCTTCTGTCCATTGTTCAGAAGCAGGCAAAATGCTCGATCCGGGTAGAGGCAAGAGTCGTAGCCGTTTCGGTCATACTCTATAAGCTGAGCACCGTTTAGGTCGACGTTGAAACGGGCCTTGCGAGTTGTTTCATGATGTCCGACAAAGTCGCAATCATTTATCGTAAACCATCTCCGTCGCCAATAAGAGCAGTCACCGCCTTGCTGACTGAGAAACCCGCTGAAGTAGCGGTGCCTGTTCGCTTTTGCAAATTTTAGTTTATCATTGGCAGCATCCATACTTTCTGGCATGGGCTCATCGGCAGTTCGACGGGGCACGTACATCAGCATGACCTGAAGGCCACCAATTCTGTACGGTTTGCGTTTAATGATTGGCAGACCCTTAGGAGCCTGTGCTTGTTGCACTTTCTTATCTTTCTTTTTGGAAGCTGAGGCGGCTTCTTTTTCTTTTTCAAGACGCTCCTTGTCAATTTCCGTAGCCCACTGATTAATCAGACTCATGTTGAAAACTTTGGCCGTACCGTAAATTTCCTTTTCGACCTGTTTCTCTTCAATGAAACACCTACCAAATTCTCCCTCTTTTCCGAGAACAAATTGCCAAGAATCTATGGGTTGGATCTCGCTCTTTTTGATTGCAGCCTTGGATTTCTTTTTTGGTGAAGAAAAAAGTCCACTGAAGCGCTTGTCTTCTTTGGCTTCGCGCTCGAGCTCCTTTGGCGATTTGGGCGGAGTCAACGGCGCCACAGTGGCATGGACTGTTAACGAGAAGTAGAGATCATTAGAGACCATCAGCTCAAACTCTTGATCAATTTTGGCATCATTAGAGTCAAGAGGGAGTGGCTGGGTGACGACTCGCTCGATACCATTATCAAGTGAGAGGCAGAATTGAGCGTTACGTCCAGTTGCCACAGGAAGGTGGACATCGCGCAGTGATAAGATGCGTACAAAAAGACGGCCACGGTCATGTGGGGAGAGTTCAGGAGTAGCTGGCAAGCTAGGAGATAGATCAGCTGCGGTTCCACCTTCGTTCCAAGACGCCAGCGTCTCTGGAGAAGTCGGAGGGAGGGAGGAGTCTGGTGATTCGTCATAGATGGATTCGGCATCTGCTTCAGGTGTTGGTTGAAGCGCTGGAGACGCGGACGAGCTTTTGGCTAACGACGAAGAACGATCAGAGAGACTAGAATTTGAGAGGCTGGGTGAGAAGTAGATCTGCTCAAAGATGGAATTGTGAATAATTTCACCCGCCGGTGTAGCTAGCGATGGATCTTGACCAAAGCTTGCGTAGCTGGCCTTTTTGAGTAGTTTTGGAGAAGTGCTGCTCACTGTGGTCTTCACTGGGGAGGAGCTGGTGATTGTCCCCTTTCTCGCTAGTGGGGCATCAGGGATGTCTAGGTTAGAGACGGTCTGATTCAAGTTTAATTTGGCGGAATTTTCTTTAGTGGACTTTGAAATAGCATCGTTGGTAGAAGCGAGAGAGATGTTGCGAATAATCTCGGCAGAGCACTCTTCGACATGATCGGCTTCGGTCCAAGAAGCTTTATGCTCCACACCCTTCTTGTCATAGATGGGTAAGTCGAGCGAGTGAGAACTCATGAGAGTGTTTGAAATGTCAAAACCCGACAAATGACTTGGCAAATCAAGATCCAGGTGGGTCGGTGACGGCACGCGGGACTGGGCCTGGGGCCGGAAGGGGTTGTGGTCCGAGCGCGGAGCTTCAGCAGAAGAAGAGGGTGCCTTTTGGCGTTTGCGCAAAATGATTGGCGAGTCATTGAGTGGGGCTGTCGGCACGGCGATTTGTCTTTTGGCCAGCAAAAGATCCGAGCCGTCAGCGTTGGTGATACCAAACGGGTTATGGCGAATGTTGAAGGTGGAGTCAACAGAGGCACCCGAGGGCTTGTGATCATGCATGTTTGGAAAGCAGCGGATCAAAAAAGATGAAGTGGTGAATGGATGGTGGCAAGCTTTCTGAGTCTAGAACGAGAAGTTCGATATATAGGACGGGGCGTGGACTCAACCCTGTGTTTACTGATTGCCGTTTTCGGAAACTTGTCAATTTTGGGCTGGGTTGAGGAGGTTGCCATGGCTGCTGAGAGTTGGGGAAAGGTCAGTGCTGAACGAGGGCGCCTGAAGGGGACAGCGCGCAGATGCAATGGAAGTATGCATTGAAGGCTTTCTCGTGGCAATTTGTACTTTTGGAAAACCGCTTGCGGCTCACTGGTGCAGTCTCGCAATTATGTTCCTGACAGGGCCTTAGCTTTCCGGGGTAAGCAGGCCAGAGCAAGTCAAGTTACGGAGTGCGAGCCACCACCAGGCCACACGTGACGAAGAATACCGATTCGTGCACTAGAACTCTGGGCGACCCGGAGTGGACCAGGGTTAGACGCACAGATCCTTGCGCAAGGACCTGCCTGATCGCCGAGATCTTAGCACACGTCCGAGCGTGTGGGTTGTTTGTTTACCCTGTCTGTTTATATTGGGGTTGGCGATCTGTTGACATCGGCGATGCGGAGAAGCTCATTGCGGGAGGGATGGGAACTAAACGATGATGGGTCATTTTCTGGCTGCTAGATGGTAGTCCTTTACATGAATAGAATTTGAGGATGTTCGAGAAGCGTAGGACCCCCGTCTTTGCGGCGCACGTTTGTGGGTCTCTCAGGTGGGTGCGCCTCACACGGTGCGTCCGGCCTGGGCGGGTTTGGCGGAATTAAATTTCATTACATGGGATGGCTAGCAAAGTCACATGTAGTGGCCTCAAAATAGTCATGTTACCGGTTTGAGGATCCGAGAGCGTCCCTGCATAATGGGTGTTGGACAGTATTTTGCAGGTACTTTGTTTGGACTGCGGGTGGCCGACTGCTAGCACGGCACAGCGGTGCGTGCCGCCTTGAAGGCCTGGGCTTGGATGGAGGGCAGGCAAAGTTTGTACTGGGCAAACTCCTACAAGCCTGAACCTACTGCAGGACGTTAGTAATTTTCCCTGGATCGTTGAGTATCTGCCAATAAACTGTTTTCAGCCTTGGTCTTGTGCGCGTAAGAGCACATTTCTAGTGCCCAAGGCTAGCTACTACTGGTAGCTCACGACCGCCTCGTTTGGAAGCCTGTATATGCACAGTGGTGCAAGCTCTGCGGGCGGTCGATCTGGCAGATGCACTGTGCGAGCGTGATTGAATCCGGCCGGCGTACTGACAAGCTCCAATCTCTGGCAAGACAGGCGCGGCTGTAAAGATTTTGTGTACAGCCAGACAAGATTGCAAACATTGTGGACTATAGGCATCACTCTCTGGTGCCCTTGTTTCTTGAATGCTCGACTTGCATCTACGCCCCGCTGTGGAAGCAACTAAGTGTCAGCACTCTCTGGTAGTTGGGAGCAACAGAACCAATCCGAGAAGGCGTTGAGCCGTTCCAGCCAGGTTAGTTGGTGACGTTTGACTAGCGTATGGCATTGGGCATAAAGCGACGCAGAAAAATCAGCCGAGATCCTAAAAGCGTACCGGACCAATCCTCCAGCTCCTTCTATACCCCATTATGACATCATTCCCCAGCCAACCTGTCCCCACGCAACTCTCACCCCTGCCCTCTAACCGTCCGCTGCGAGAATCATGCACACATGTCCGGCCCATGCACGCCCCCGTCACAACACAGCCCCCCAAATTTAGTCGATGTCTTGCAGACTCTGTCAGATGCCGGCCCGTAACACCTTGGCCAGACACATTTAAAGTGCCTGGTGTCCGCTTCGCTCCCCACCTTGTGAAACGCACCTAACTGGTGCCCGTTTTTTTTTTTGCCGTCACGACAATCTGAGGACGCTGGTATTCGTCCTCCAGCCCAAACGCTAGCATAGCCCCCGCCAGGCACAGCCCCTCTCCGCTTCCCCCCCAGCCCCTCCCCCTGGGCCCACTAGCCGCCGGCGGCTTCCACACTATTTTCAGACCCACCCAGGCCAACCACTAGCCAGCGGGCACCGCCCTCTTTACTCCCACCTGCGCCACACTGCGCCACGCCACACACGCCACGCCACAGCCCCCCCCCCCTCCATCATGAAGGCCGCCATCTCGTCTGTTTACTCATCGCCCAAATGGGACAGCGCCAAGAAGCTGACGTTTGAGCAACATCTGCTGCCCCCCAAAGAGCCTCTTGTAACACCATCCATCCCACAACACCCAGGATCTCAAATGTCGGACCCAGATGTGCTTGGAACTCTCATTGTGGTATTTATCAAGGCCCGAAACCTGCCCAATCGCCGGACGCTAGGCAAGCAGAACCCTTACTGCATAGCTCGGGTCCATCACACGGCCCAGCGCACACCAGCAGACAAGCGGGGTGGGCAGACTCCTTCATGGGACCATGAAGCGCGGTTCGAGATCCGTGACACTCCAGAGTACCGCTCTCTCAAGCTCTCGGTGCTGGACGAAAATGAAAACAAGCCAGAGCTCGTGGGTGACTGTGTAATCGACCTCAAGGCAGCTCTGGCCGCCAAGCCCTCCGAGGGCTACGATGAGTGGCATTCTCTCACATACCGCAAGAAGTTTGCTGGCGAAGTCTATTTGGAAATGACATATTATCCACGCAAACCTGACCTGCCCGACAGGCCACGTAAGAAGAAGAAGAAGAAGAAGGCACAGAACCCTCCCCCGGTTCCTGTCCACGAGCTCAACATTTCCATGGCATCCATGTCTCTGATGAGCTCGCAGCAGTCCGCCTCGCACCCATCTTTGGCCGAGAGCGTAGCTATGGCTTCGGTTTATGGTGGCCAGCGGCCGCTGCCGAGCCAGCCAGACCAGATGAGCCCGTCAATGGCCTCTTCAATTGCGTCGCGCAGCAACTCATCGCTGCCTGCGTCTCCTGCCATGAGACTGCCTCCGGTACAAATGCCTGCTTTGCCAGCGCAGCACTCGCGCGAGTACCTCAACAACCAGTTTATGCAGGCGCAGGACGGGTTGCCAGATGAACTCCGGTTTCCCCAGGGCCGCTCTCTGCCAGTTCTTCCGGACGGGGGAGCTAGCCTTCCCCAGCAGCCACCAGCCGGCTTGGTTGTTGTCAACAAGGCCAACGGCTCCCCGCTGGCCTTACCTCAGATTCCAGACACGCCGCCGCAACGCACGCCAGTGCGGCGAAAGCCCGTGGCTGGTATGGGCTCTGCCAATACAAGTGCCAGCGGCCTGCCTCAGCTAGGTCTCCAAATTGACTCGGACGAAGACGACGACGATATGGTGCCGTTCAGTGCCGACTCCTTTCTGGGCCACAACAACCCGCACGCTCTGCGTCCCAGCAGCAGTGACAGCTCCAGCAATCAGTCGTCTGGCCGTGTCTCTCGTGGCGGCGACTATCTTGATGAGACCATGTATGCGCCAGAACCCAACTCGGTCATTGAATTTCACCTGCCAGACGCTACTCCTGAGCCTGGCATTGGTGGTTATGTTGGCGAGGGCCAGTGGGACTTGTCGAAGCAGATAAATGACGGCTACGGGGACTCCGTGTTGAGAAATGCTGTGCGTGTCCAGCAAGCGCCCCCTGCGCCGCCGCCCAAGATCCCCCTCAACATGACCCGTGACGAGTACATGGCGATTGAATACGGCGGAATGGACGAAGAGGATCGTATATTTTATTATGAGGAGGGGGCTCGTGCTCGACGCTGAGCACCACTTCCTCGCCACTTTCTGCATGCTGCTGCCCACAAGTAGCTCTTAATTTTGAAGTATCTGTGAAGAGAATGTATTTTGATTCTTTTCCTCGAAAGGTAGTGCTGGCGCCTCGACTTGGAGTTGTCGGCGCAAGCGCTCTAGATAAATAATGCCAATCAACCATTGAAATAGGCCTCGTCGTCTCCACCATCGTCGTCTGCTCCATCGTCTCCATCGTCAAAGTATCCCTCTGCATTGTAGTCACCGTCGTCGTAGTCCTCATAGGCGTCGTTGTCTGAGTTTTGGCTCTCCTCGCCCTCCTCGCCGCCTTCTTTTTCCTCATCAGCGGCACTGGCCACCTCCAGCAGCTTAGCCTCGAACTTGGCCAAGCTGATCTTGTCGTGCTTCTTGGGTTTCCCGCGTTTGGCGCCCATCGTGCTGAGCAGCTCCTCTGGGAAAAACTTGAGCATGTAGGGATGCTCGTCGATGGACCGGCCGATTTTGCGTTTGGTGACATATCGGTCGGTGTATCTCTTGATCCCGTCGCCTGAGACCTCGATTTCCACCGACAAATGGCCCTTGCCAAGTTTGCCTGTAAAAAAGGGCCCCTCCTGGATGTTTTGGCGGATGGCCATGTACTGGGCGGCTGCAGCGCGCTCAGCGGGCGTCGCTGGGGTTACCAGGGGAACTCCGGCTCGGTCCGGATACGTTTTATGGACACGGTATTCTGCTGGCAAATCTGACGGGCCGCCATTCCGTTGACGGCCGCCGCGCGACCAGCCTCCTGCTCGAGACATGAGTTGAGTGGAAAAGTTGCAGCGCGGCTATATTTTTTTTGGGTGGGGTGCTGCCCCACAGCAGCAGCTGCTGCTGCTACTGGAGTGGGAGGTGGGCCGCTGGGCCTGCGCGGCCCCGTCTGCGAGGCCTGTCGGTGTTGGTTCGGCTGCCCAGATATCGCCCTTGCTCCGGGGGAGAAAAAAATCTGTGCAAAGTAGGCTTTGGTGTAGAACCTTTGTTTGGTGGTTCCTTGATCCAGTGTTTTTGTCCACCGCTTTTCAATACCATGTGGTATTTTCCGCTGTTCTTCACTGGTCTCTCCGTCACTAGTCAGCACACCCCAGAATGGCATCACTGGCTGTTGCTTGTCCCTGCCCTCCTGTAGGAACCGCCACAACGGTCTTTGTCAGGGCTGGCCGACAATACATAGAGCTCCTTGACACGGCCCACACCACAATAACAATACCAAGCTGTCCATCTCCTATTTTTCTCAGCCCATTTCCCGTTCTACTTTTTCCTCCTCCCCTCCACGCCCTCCTCCTCCTCCCCCGTCTCGGCCACTTGCCTCCGCCCCATCTCGGCCACCATTCCCACACCTCCCACTCCACCCTCCTCCACCCTGATATTCAATCAGTCCTCCCACAAATTGCCCCTGGACTAAACCACCCCTCCAGACTGCAACTGAACCGCACCTTATGTCGCCGCCTGAGGGAAGAAGAAAATCCAAGAGGCGCTCAGGAGCCTCAGCAGAGGAACTTGAGCAGCACCAGTCCATGCTGGATCGCGCAGCCGACGCCACCAGCGCCACCGCAGCCCGCCGGTTAAGCCACCTGCCCCAGCTCACCGCTAACTCGTTCGGCTCGATGCGCCACACCACAGGCGCAGACGACGAGGGGGTCTCTTCTGAGGGCGAGGAACTGGGCCCCAGGCTCTACCCAAGACGCTTCCGTGACGATTTGGCTGACCACGTGAACAGGTCTGGCAGTGATGCCCCGCAGAACCTGCTTCACGACGATGACGATGATTACGAAGATGTCAACGACGAGGGCGAAGAGGACGAGCTCGACGATGACGAACACATGCATGGATTCAGGGACAACGAGGAAGACGAGGAAGACGACGGAGAAGAGGAAGATGACGACGATGGCCACCATCACGACGACGATGAAGCTGATGATTTCGACCCCCACAACCCTTTTCGCATCTCCAGGGGCATCTTTGGCTCTGCGTTTGATGGTATGGACGGCTCCATGGGCCTGTCCTCCCGCTTCAAGTCTATTCTCAAGGTCTTGAGGCAGCGCGATGACCCCTACATGCTCATATCCGCCCTGGAGGAACTGTCTGACGTCCTGCTCATCTCCTGCGAAAGTATGGCTGTTATTCCGTTTGCTGCATGCTCCACAGAGCTTGTCAATATCATGGCCGATCCCCTGCATCACGACTCGCCAGAAGTTATCCTACTTGCATGCCGCAATCTTGGCTCAATCATTCAAGAGTTTCCGCTCTCAGCTAATGCAGCTGTCACTGCCGGTGTTGTTCCTGTACTATGTGAGCGCCTTCTTGATATCCAGTACATTGATCTCGCAGAGGAAGCCATCGCCACGCTCAAGAGCATATCGGCCCAGTGCCCACGCATTGTCCTCCTTGAGGGTGGCTTTGCCGCAGCCCTGGCTTTCTTGGACTTCTTTTCTGTCCACGTGCAGCGCACCGCACTTAGCATCGCCCAGGACTGCTGCCGCAATATTTCAAAGTCCACCTACCCGCAGCTGAAGGCCTCTCTCGAGACCCTTGAGCCTACCTTGGAAAGCTTTGATTCCCAGGTATCCGAAACAGCCACTATTTGCATCTGCAAGATTGTCGAGGCATTTGTTGTTGACCCGGAGTACAAGCATTCTATTTCTCCACAGCTCATCTCCAAACTTCTTGTCAAGTTGTCTCCAGATGTCACAACAAGCCCAGACGTCCGCCATGGCCTGCTTGGCACCATCTCTGTTGTGGGCCGAAATTCAAACCTCCTTGCATGCACACTTGTCCAAGAACACATTGGTGACGTTGTGTACCAGTTGTTGACTCACCATTCGCCCTTCTATGGCTCTGAAAACTCAGTGGAAATGCGCAAAGACAATTCCATCATTCAGTCACTAGTTCATGCGGACAAGCACCTTATCTTGACATCTCTCAACATCATTTCTGGAATTCTCCCGGATAGTTCTCTGGAATCTCTGGAGCATGAACATCAAGACTCCGACCGACAGAGCCACCATAGCATAAACGATGAGGACGACGAAGACTTGTACGAAGATGAAATTGACGAAGATGAGCATGACGATGAGAGCGATAGCGAAATGGACAGCGACCATCAGAAATACGTTCCAACTGAAGAGGAGATTCAGCGACATTTGGAAAAAGCCAGGGAAAGAACGAGCGACCTTGTTAAACTTCCTGACGATCTTAAAAGATTTCTCGCCACTTCATGCTCGCTCATGATTGACATTTACTCTGCGAGCGTGGAACCACGGGTGAGAGCGCAAGTCCTGTCAACCATCTCCAAAATTATCACGAGCTTTGCTAGTGCCAACATTCTTGAAGCTGTTTTGAAGAATGTAAGTCTCACTGCTATGCTCACGTCTATCCTTTTGCTTCGAGATAGCTCATCTGAAGTTCTTTGCGCTCTTCGTATCTGCGACGGTCTTCTAACAGCCGTGCCTTCGCTTTACAAGACATCGTTGGTACGGTCTGGAGCGTTTCTGGAGATGAAAAGGCTGACGGAAGACGATGATTCCGAGACTGCAGAGCAAGCCAAGAAAGCACTCACTGCTGGTAATTTTTCTGATGGTTCGGTGGAATCAGAAAGCTTTACTGAACTCAAGGCTCTTGCTTCCAATATTCATAACAATGTTGAAGTTGCCAATTCACTTGCTCTTTTGGCTTCCAAGCTTTCCTCAGTTTCATCCTTTGAGCTTGTTCATTCAAAAGCTTATGAGGAACTGCTCAAATTTCTTGAAGATGGTCGCACGCAGGAGTTTGTAGATGCCTTTGATTACGCCAAGTTTGATTGTCTTGTAGCCAAACTACAGGAAACTCTTTCTCAATCTGAGACTTTTCAGGTTCGAAGTCTTGGTGAAAATGGCTTGTCCTCTAGCAGCACCAGTCTTACTCGACAACTTCGAATCAGGCTCGTTGCCGAAGACCCGACCTCCGTTCACCCAGAATATCAGGAGTTTGAAATTAATGTGCAGGCCATTGCCACCTTCAAAATCATTGAAGATTTCCTTAAATCTCGCTTTGCTGTTGGCAATCTTTTGTTGAACGGATTGAGCGGCAGAAACTCGACTGATAATGAACACGCCATCGCAGAAGACGATGAAGAAGATGAGGATCATCCGGCATCTCCTAGAATTGAAGCTGAAAATGAAGCAACGGCACCTGATGATGGCTCTGGAAGTGATCATGAGGAATATGCCGTTGTAGTTGAGGAAGATCACAGCAATGATGAACGCCAGTCGGACAACGAAATGGATGTTGACACGGCTACTATCACCGCTACACAACGCAGTACGGAAGAAAATGCGGCTGCGGAGGACAATTCTGGAGCAACCGATGATCCGTTTCAAAGCGTTTTGCGCCGCTGGGCGCAGGCTGGCTCTTTTCGCCAGACGCAGCAGTTGTTTGATTCGCTCTTGCGTCCCACACGAGACAATAACGGGTACATTTTCTCCATCAATGGCAAAGATGTCTCAAACGAGGATGTGGTATTTGGTGCTGTCTACCGTAATGCGGATGTTCAAGCTGTCTCAGTTTCAAAAATTTGGACCACTCCTTTTGAAGTGAAATACAGGCGCGCTCCGGACGGTCATGTGCCAAAGTCTGCTGAGCTTCAGTCCCAAGGCCACAACTTTTCTGAAGAGTCTGTTCAGCTGAATCCAATGTTTTCTGTTTCTGTTAACCTCTTGAAAGAACTTTTTAACCTGGCATTTGGTGTAGGCTCGGTTCCAAAGCTGGCCGACGAGGTTGCCTCTATCTTTGTCAACTCGAAGCTCACAGCCAAGCTCAACAGACAGCTTGATGATCCCGTTGTCGTAGCATCGGCAGTAATGCCCGAATGGGTAGGATACGTGCTTTTCAACTATCCATTTCTCTTTCCTTTGGAAACAAGACTACTACACCTTCAATCTACAGCCTTTGGATATTCTAGAAATATGCCTAGGTGGTCTCAGGGTGGAAGTTCCGGTAGCGGTAGTAACTCTACTCAAAATCAGAGACCCATAGGCAGACCCATGAGACAAAAGGTCCGTGTTTCTCGTCGTTCAGTGATGGCCAACATTGCCAAGGTCATGGAAAAATGTGGGGCCTCTCCATACACTCTTGAGGTAGAGTTCTTTGATGAAGAGGGAACAGGCTTGGGTCCCACGCTGGAGTTTTATTCATTGGCCTCTAAAGCATTCTGCAAAAAGAAGTACAAGATCTGGAGAGATAATGAGAACAGCGGAAGATCTATGGGATCTAAGAGCGAGGATGGTTCTGACGTCTACTTCTACGCACCACATGGTTTGTTTCCACGCACTGTTTCGAGAGCGCAGCTAACCAGTGCCAGCGGCAAAAGGCATTTGCATTTTTTCAAGCTTCTTGGTATGTTTCTGGCACGTGCCATGATTGATTCTCGCATCACAGATATCAATATCAGCCCCGTCTTTTTCTACATTTCAAGAAAGATAGCGAGTGGTGAGGCGCCTGAGAGTTGGGTGAGCCTTGATTTACTTGCAGAAGTCGATTCCAAGCTTGCTGAGTCTTTGAAGAAGGTCTCTGCGCTTGATGCGGACACATTGGATGTTATTGGTCTTGACTTCACTTTGCCGGGCTATTCTGATTATGAATTGATACCGTCGGGTGCTTCTGTAACAGTAACGTCTGAGAATGTGAGGGACTATGTGTTTCTGACTCTAAAAGCAATTCTGTTCGACAGTGTCGAGGCACAAGTTCATTCATTCATGAATGGTTTCTCATTGGTACTGCCATATGGTGATCTTGGATGCCTTTCGCCATACGAGCTTAGCGGCTTATTTGGTGAGGGGCAGGAAGACTGGACGGTTGAAACTCTTACAGAAGCCATCAAAGCGGACCACGGATACTCTAAATCTTCTGCAATTGTTGGAGATTTTATTAGCTTGCTTGCTTCATTTGATAAGACCCAGCGTAAGTCCTTCTTGCAGTTTATGACTGGTGCTCCAAATCTTCCCACCGGAGGATTCAAAGCTCTCAGACCGCAATTTACCATTGTGCGCAAGGATGCAGAATCTCCCTTGAGGCCTGATGATTACCTGCCAAGTGTTATGACTTGTGCAAATTATTTAAAGCTGCCTGATTATTCGTCCAAGGATGTTATGTCAAAACAGTTGATGAAGGCTGTACATGAAGGTGCTGGCTCATTCCTATTATCGTAGAAGATTTATTTGATAGCGTTAGTAGCACTTAACTTAATTTATTGTTATTAGAAGCCCTTTATTGTTAGTTCGATGTAGAAGCTCAAAAGTGGCATCTATAGGGATTTTCGGAAATTGGCTGCCATGCATCGCCACTCAACGGATTCGATGATTGGAAATGTTTGTTATCAAACAAACTTGTTTTTGGTGGTGCTGTGTCGGGGCTGTCCTGTGACGGTGTGAAACTTGTGGGTGTCATAACCGAGAAAGAAAAAAGACTTGTCTTGGAGGGCTCTTCATCGCCGCTATCTGATGAAGTTTGGGCCAAGCTTACACCATCATGTCGGTGCTTTTCCAGAGCTTTGGCATAATTTTCCATCAAGATACCAGCCCTGGATTCTTCCTTGAGTCGCTTGGCAGCCACCCAACCACGTCCCGGAAGAAAGATGCGCTTATGCCCGAATTTTAGCTTTTCAGTGATCTCTGTAAAAGTTAGCGGTCTCAAGGGTGGTTTCGCTTCGCTTGTCTCATCATTGTGGGTGGAGGGGCCATTTATAGGGAAAGAGAACAGACTGCATGCCTTTTCGGAGCCACTTGTGTGTGTAGTGTCACTTGTGTCAGACTCCGAAGATGAGACTTCACTAGTTTCATTTCCGTGTCCCTGACTGCTCATAGGAGACATAGTCAGCATAGACATTGTCGTGTCGTGTAAATGACTCGAGCATGATGGCCGAGAGGTGAGAGCGGGGGCAGCGACTGGATCTGGCCTGATCACTGTACGGCAGAAATGACTGTTGGTACCAACGATAGATGATATAGGGTTGTGAGAAACATGTCTCTGAGCATCATACTTCTCAAAGTGAGAAGGAAGGCGGAAGATGGAAGAATCACATGACAGTTCTGTCTGAAGATATTTTGCAAGGCGAAGGACTTCATCACCACCAGTATCTTCAATATTGAATAGAAGAAGAGCGTTCAATGTAAGCTTTAGCTGATCAATTTGCAGATACACTGCAAGCCGCTCTCGCTCACGAATTCTCAAGTGTTCCATCGCAGAAGTGGGATGGCTCTCAATGGACATGTAGAACAGCAGCAACTTAAAGGAAAGCAGGCAAGACTTTTGAGCAAATAATAAGGGTAAGAAGAAAGATGTTTATTGCACAAGTGACTATAAATAGGGGGTAGCATGCCAACCACAGCATGTGTAACGAGCCGAGTCTTGACAAGAAGAGCAAAGCCTTGGGTGTTGGCAAAGGCAAGTTAAGGAACGGAGCTTTGAAAACACCTGAATTTTTGTTCCAGGTGTTTATGGATCCGTGCCAAAAAGAGCGCGATGAATTACTGAAGCCTTCTCCTTGAGAATCTTGATTGACTGAGCAAAGATCACGTCTGCATCAAGCTGACCAGAGGACTCAATGTTGAAAATGAAGTGATCTCTCACACGGCCAAGCTTCACACGTCCTTGAAACTCTGGATGTCTCAGAACTTCACGAGAGACGGTGTCCTTACGCGGATCGGCGACGACCGCCTTGCCATTTTCATCGATATCAATCACACCAGAGGGGAAGCACTTTTGAAACTTTTTTGCCTCGTCACCCGAGATTCCATCAGGATCAGTGATTGAAATGGTGGGCATGAGGCGGTATGAGGCGGTTGCCACAGGTGACCACTTGGCATGGTCGTTGCCCTCGCCAATGATAGCCATGCCGCGAACCATGATCTGCTGTCCAGGACGCAACCTGGCCAGCAAAATGTCTGGATTACAGATAGTGACGTCATCTGTAGCCCACTCCTCCTGAATACCAAACGGCTTCCAGATGAGATCTCTAGCATATACGGAACCGTTAATGAGCTCCTCTGGAGCGCCAGCCTTGACCTTTTTACGCTCGCAGTTGACCTGAAGATTGAATACAAGTGTGTTGTAGTCAGAATGGCGGGTTTCCGGTGGCATAGTTGTGTCGCAGTAAGTGAAGGCATGTTTGGGGTTGATTCTGATTGGCACCAGGCCAATACGCTGTGCCAGAATTTCATCGTGAATAACACCAGTGTTGTTGTGGACCTCAACAAACTCAATGGCTACTGTCGGCACATCGGCAATCATGATTCGTCTAAAGGCATTGGCGATAGACGTGTCAATGTTGATGAGGTCAAAGTTCATCTCAAGGTCCGATTTCTGTCTGATATCGATCTTGAAGTTCTTCTTGAACTTCTCCAGGTCCCAACTATTATCCTCGCCGGGCCACTGACCGGGGTAGTCATTGGATGTGGTGTTTGAAACCCTGTCAGCGTGAATTTGTACAATGTTTCTATCCATTTCTCCTGGGCTGGTGCAGATGCTGGTGGAGTACTATGGACAAATATTTTTTTATTTTCGCCGGGAAGTGAAATTTCAAATCATAAAAAAAAAATTCACGTGACCGGCATTGACCCGACTTCACTGCAACTTACCGAATAAAAGGAGAGTTAGATTATTATCTTTTAGCATCTGTAATGTCTGATTTTGAGGAAAAGTCGCAAGCATTTGTTTCTTGGCTTAGAAGCCGCGGCGTCCAAGTTTCCAACAAGCTGCAAATTCATGACTACCGTCACCAGGGCCAGGGTCGAGGTGTGATTGCGACTGAGGAAATCAAACAAGGAGAGCTCTTGTTTTCAATTCCTCGCCCAAGCGTTTTGTCTGTTGACAATGTCCCGGCATTTGCCGAGCAAGTTCCGGAAATATTGGAGATGGACGACTGGAGCGCTCTCACAGTCTACATGATGAAAGCCGAAACTGAGCCAGAATGGCAAGCATATTTCAATGTCCTGCCTCACGAGTTCACTACGCTTATGTTTTGGAGTGAATCTGAACTCTCCATGTTGGAAGGCTCTAGCGTTGTTTCAAAGATTGGCAGGGAAGAGGCCGAGGAAAATTATCGCGAGATTATTGCCCCTCTAGTAGCCAAGTATCCGGGAATTTTTGAAGGGTGCAATACTAGTCTTGCCAACTTTCATCGCATGTCGTCTCTTATAATGTCTTATTCATTTGACATTGGCCGCAAAGAATCCGCTGCGCCTGAGGAAGATGATGATGATTCTGATTTTGAAGAGAATCAATATATTAAAGCGATGGTACCGCTCGCTGATACTTTGAATGCTCATACGCGTCTCTGCAATGCGCATCTTTATGACGAGGGATCGGTTTTGGAAATGCGAGCTGAAAAAGATATTCCAGCTGGAGGACAGGTCTACAATACATATGGCAACATTCCAAATTGCGATCTGCTCAGAAAATATGGCTACGTTGAAGAAGGAGGCAATGATTTTGACATTGCCGAGGTCGCCCTTGAGACTATTTTTGAAGTGCTTGCCGAGTTCCTTCCGGATACCAGCGCGGCTGACCTGCAGGGGCTGCATGAGCAACTGGCGGAGGAAGATGAAGAGTTTGAGTTTGAGGAGGTGGAGTTCGGTATTGACGGCAAGGCCGAGCCAGTGGCTATTGGTCTTTTGCTGAGTCTCCAGTTGAGAGCTGCAGCAGACAGTGGAGTGAAAACCAAGCATATTTTGAAACTTGCAGCCAAACATGCTGAAGAGTACCAAGTGACAGCTGAGATTCAGAAGACCTTGCAAAGGGTATTAGAGAAGCAATTGGAGGCATATGGAGATATGGAGTTTGGTGCCACCGCGAAGGGAAATATGGCGAAGGAGCTGATTCAAGGCGAAGTTCGCATTATCCGCAGCGCGCTGACAGCTACCCAGGCGGCGGAGCTCCTGGACACGAAAGAGCTCTTAGCTAAACTCGAGAGCAAGAAAAGGCCAGGCGATAGCGCGAAAGGCGAACGAAAAGACAAGAAGAGACGCTGATGCAGGCGATTTATTTATGCTATAGAAACTATTAGTCGATGCAGATGCCTCAGTTGAGCGGGCGATGCCCCCCGCTGGCCAGCTCAAAGAAAGTGGACAGTACGTGGTGACAGGCCAACTAGAACGTGGAATCCTGTGCCCTACCTACACGATATGAATGTATGGGCTCATTGTTTCAATTTATCGGAGTTGGATCCCGTCCAGTGCTTGTACGTTTGCAGATCTTGCGGACTCAAGCTCTTGTGTGGGGCACTGGTCGGGCAGCCCATGAGCCTGCGCCACGGGCCCCACTAAATATGGCTTTCTTGAGCAAAGGCAGTCAGTATTTTTAGGGCACCGAATCAAGGAGTAGTATGGCCGGAGACAAAACTAAGAAACTGCCGGAATGGCCGGAGCAGTCAGAAAGGCAATCAAAGCGCCAGTTCCAAAGACGGTGAGACAACCCTTATTTTTTTTACCTTTTTTTCCCTTCAATTTGTTCCTTTTGGTGCAAGCATCAGTGCAATCTGCCTCAGTGCTCTTGAGGCTGCCCCGCAGTGCAATGCAGTGTCGTGCAGTGTGACGCGGCGCGGGTTGGTAGCGTGTGGTGCGATACCAGGAGCTCCCATGGCGCCCGACCTGTCAAGCAGGGTCTATAATCGGTTTTGAGGTGCACAATTTAGACTCTTACCACATATTGCAAAGTTCTTGCTGACTGCCTTCTTTTTTCACGCCGCTCTTGGCTAGGAAACAGCAACTGCACAACCCAGTCCCCGCTGGCCTGCTCCTACAGCCGAGCCCGCTCCAGAGGCCACAGCGCACTTTCTCCCAGCAAGCTCGCCAAAAAAGAGGCACCCCTATATGTTCCGCCAGGCACGTGAGCACGTCCACTCTCCACCCCATACTGCCAAGCGGATGAATGAAGGTTTGGCCTCTAGCTCGTCCGGCCTGGCAGGCTTGAGCGGCCCCAGTTCGGCCGGATATAGCCGGTCGGGTGACCACGACCGCAATCGCTCCCTCCCCAATGCCTCTCTTTCCCGCTCAAACTCTGCTGCCGCCAAATCACCGCGATTGGCCAGAGCAGCAACTTACAACATTCGGGGCCAAGCTTCGGCTGCCATGGCCTCTTCCACAAGCACCTCCCAGGCACCTCCAACCCCGTTCTCAGCTCAACAGGGCCAGGGTTCTCCGCCTCTGCTGATCCGCAAGCCCCAGCCGCCTCCGCCGTCGCAGAGTTTCAATATGATTGAAATCCCCTCCATAGAGTCAATGGCCTCGCCAGCAGTGCTGCCTCCGCCGACAGATCCTGTCGCAGCACCTTCACAGCAACTCAAACCCCGACAACCTCAGCAGGGCGAAAGCCAATTGTCGGAATATGCTCTGCACATTTTGTTCACCCAGTTTGTTCGTATGGCGGAGAGAAAAATTGGAGATTGCATGAAGTTCCCGATGAATGACGAGCCTCCAATTTCGGACGTTTTGGGCCCCGGCGCAGACCCAAATTTCGACCAGGTCATTGCTTCGTTGGGCTTTCTCGCCCAGCGCTTGCCCGGCTATGTCATTGATTCCGTCATGTACTGGCGACGCCAAAAGTCTGAGGCTGCCCAACCAAAAAGCCCCGCAGACTACTCTGACTCGCTTCAGGAGGCAGATCGCAAGTCTATGCTTTCCATCTACGTGCTCTGTCGCGTGCTCATGGAAGTTGTCAAACAGGCCCACGCCGCGGTTGCTGCAAACGACCTGTCAAACAAGCTGGAAGAGATTGTCTACACTCAACTCAAGTCTGCTGACCCCGATCTTGTCTCCACCTCTATTATTCGAGGCGCAAACTGGAACCTTCTTTCCCGTCTGCTCGGCCAGATGTCGGAAACCCGCTTCATGCATGTCGCTGACCGTTTTGTCGCTGACCTTGAAAATGAGAGCTCCCTTTCTCATGTGAAAATTCAGCTCATTGTCCACGGCATGAAGTATCTGCGCCTCAAAGTCTACCCCATGGACGCCCTCGACGAGTCGGCAGAGCTTCTTGAGTCTCTTGCCAAGTTTTTTGCCCGCTCCTCTAACAATCAAATCAAACTTGCTTACGCAGACGTCTTGGCTGAAATGCTTTTGCCCCCCGCTTCAATGGGCAATGCTGAGTTCAACCACCCCCTTTGGGCCTCCTCTGTCAAGCAGCTTTATGCCGCAGCCATTGACTTCATGTCCAAGCCAAAATACTGGCGCGCGGGGTTCACTCTTGCATGCACTGCTCTTTGTGTTGCGCCGACTGAGTTCTTTTCTCAGAATTGGCTTGGCCTTTTTGAGCGCGAACAACACAAAATTAAAGACAAACCAACCCGAGGCATCTTTTGTGCTGGTGTTTCTCGTCTTCTTTGGGTCTACACTACTCGCTGTACAGAGTCTCTCAATGCCACCGTTAAGAAACTGGATATTGTTACAAAAGGACTATTTTACGGGGGGACGAAGAAGCTCTGGGCTACTGTCTCCTCTGATGTGCTGATGAAGCTTTCCCTCGTCCACGTGATCAGAATCATTGGCTATTCTAATCTTCAGTTTGTTTTAGAAAACCTATTGCCGGGTCTTCTCATGGGTTCCCTCAGTTCCTCAAATACTACCACCATCCAAGATGTTCTCTCTATCTCATCAGAAAGCATTGTCCCAGAGCGAACTGCTATATGTCTCCGAGGATTTGCTTCCATTTTGCATGATCTGCAACTGCAAGAAAAGCCTGGCCTCCTTCCACTAGAGGTCGACGAGCAAGTTAACCTGGCCTGTGAAACCGTGAAACTACCTGAGAAATATCAAAATCTGTCCGGAACAGTCGAAGAATATCATGCATTTTACTGCCGGGCTGTTTGTAAGCTAGCTGGTCTGCTCAACAATCAGTTTGGCGTGGATCAAAGAGGAAACCCCGCTGTGCAAAACTCGAACTCATTCGGAGCGTCTCGAAGCAACCTTCAAATAGCAGCCTCTCTTCCCTCATCATTTTCTTTCTCTACCAGCAGCTCAGCTCTTGACTTTGGTGGATTAGCCAAAACATCCTCAGCAAATCTCTTTTCTCTCATTCTCGAAATTTTACCCTGGTTTGTCTCTACCTCTTCAAATTCGCTTTCCAAAGTTGTTGAGATTTTATACTACAACTTGTCCCATCATGATCAACGCATCTCTCAAATTTCTGGCAGATCAATCAAAGCCCTCGTTAATGTCAAAGACCATAAAACTATTGTCTTCACCTACACTAAGCTTCTTTTGGGGACTGATGAGAGGCTGCTTTCCTCTGACAACATGGCGAATGTCAATCTTGTTAAGTGCGTCAAGTTGTATACCGAAATTATTGAGCACTGGACGACAACTGCTACTAGTGAGAATCAAGATTCTTTCATGTGGACCGCCATTGAAGAAATCGAAGGAAACGGATTGTTTTTTCTTTGTTCACCTAATAGAGAAATTCGGCAAAATGCTATCAATATTCTGGCGCTCTGCACAAAGTTTGATAAAGCTTCTGGTGATCAGTCTGTTGCAGCTAACGATAGCAGGCTCATTCATTTCCTAGAATCCGCTGACATATCTGAGTTGTTGAAGCGAACGCAACCCAACTTCACACTTTCAGTACCAGAGAGAAGTCGAGTGGCGAAATTGCAGGGTCGGCGCAAGGAGAACCTTGTTAGAATGGCTGAATCGGATTATGGTGTCGACACTGCTCTTTGGCTCAAAGCTTTTCCCGAAGTTATTAAAGAGTGTGCTGAAAAATACCCTATTCCTGTCGCCCATTGTCGAAGCCTTGTTTGTGTAAGGCTTGTGCAGATGCACGACTTCATCGTTGGCGTTGCTGAAAACAGGAGCGCAGGAACAATGGATTCGAACTCTTCAGTCAATCATCCGATGAAAACTCATTCGGATAGGGTAGTAGAACAGTGGAGAAATTTCCTTATCGTTGCCTGTGCCACACTCACGTTAACCGATGAACAACGCATTCACATTCCGGATACTCTTCAGCAACACAACAGAAAAAAGTCAGCTCAGAAAATCACTATCCACCATCAGAAGATTACTTCTGTAAAATCGGTGTTCCGCATGGTCATTCCTCTCTTATCTCTCGACCACTCAGTGATAAGGCATGCAATTCAAACAGGCCTTTCTTTCATTAACATCAACATCTATCGCGCCTTGATTGAATGCATTCAGCCTGCCTTCACGCAGTGGAGAGAGGAAAGTACTCACAACCTTATCAATACTCCTGGAGGTCATGCTGAAGCAGCGTATACTCGCCGAGTCAGAACAATCACAGAGCTCACACATGTCTTACAAACAACCTCACACTATTTAAAAGACGCCACTGTTTATGGGGATTTGTGGTTCTTGAAAACTGTTATTGCATTTGCAGATGTTCTTCGACATCATTTGTCAGACAACAGAGTTCAGATCTCATGGGCTCACCAAAATTTGCGGACTTACTTTTGTGGTTTTGTGGAGAACATCTACACTGGCTTTAAACGACTCTCTGCTACTCGCCCAGACTGCGAATCCATGCTTCCGTTTTCTGTGAGAATGAAATATTTTCTTTTGATTGAGGAATGGTGTGGTATGGGTGCGCACTGGGCGCGCGCAAGAGAAAGAATGAATCATATGAAAAAGGTAGAGGTCTCTAAAACGAAGGACGACCCCAACCTTCTTCAGGCAGCAATGGAGATTCACATCAGAGCTCTGGAAGTTGCTGCTGGTTCTGCCATGGCGACGCTTTGTGATGGTCCGCTGACTCAAGGAACCGATAAAGGCCAACGCGCAACTGTTGAATTCAACATTGAAGGTCTGCTGAAGTGGGTGGACATTACAATCACTTCCGGTGTTGATGAGATCGTGCAGATTGGAAAAAGAGCTGTGCTGAATTTGCTTCGATCCAATCCGAACATTCGTCAGATTGCGCAGGAAGCTATTGCGAATTGCTACCGGGATCACAACAAAGGTAGTGAAGAAGACAAGTCTCATGTTGGCAAAGTCTATTTTTCGGCTATTGTCGACTTGGTGAGCCAAGAGCCTACTTTTGACTTTGAAGTCTCACAACTGATCTGCCTGGGATTGTTCAAGATTGGAGACCCCGATCAAGAAGTTCGTATAATGGCGGCCAAGCTTTTAAGAGTAACCGAAAAACGGTTCTGGGATTCAAGTATTGTGGCGGAATATGACGCGAATATTATTCTTGCCTCCTTGGCTGTTTACAAGCGTGCATTGTTTCACCTGTCTTCGAAGTATGCACAGGCTCACCCGGCTGAGGCGCTGATGGTCTTCTCCGAACTTACCATGTTTTTTCATGTTGTAAATGACGTTTCTAGGCGTGATATTTTGGCTGTCTTATTGCCATGGATGCAAACTATTGAGCTCACTGACACCTCCACTTCTGCTTCTGCAGACTCTAGCTCTGGTCTATCAGCTGCCTCGACAATGGTGCTTTCCAATCTCTTTGAAATTACTGTTGTTTGGGGGCACAAGATGCAGAACGAAGTCGAGGCTCTCTGGGTCGCACTCGGCAATGGGCGATATACGGGCAACGTCAATGCTGTTGTGCAATTTCTTTTCCGGAATTCTTTGGAAAGAAGACATGTGGAGTTTGTTGAGCATAGCAGAAAGATCATCGTTTATCTTGGCCTTACCACCGCCGGTGCCAATTTGGGAGAACAGCTCTTGAGCAATTTAGAGCCTAGATCGCTCATTCCTCAGCAGAAGAAGCACCAGACAGCTATCAACTTTGCTTCTGACAAGTTTCCCTATGTTGCTGATCTGTCCACTATGTGGTCTGTGAACGAATCCCCTTTTTCACGCGGTCAATTAGCTCTGATTTTTCTTGTGGATCTGCTTGTTACTTCAGAAGATGAAATTGAAGCCGCCTTGCCCACTGTTCTGCTTGCCTCTTTTGTTCTTCTTGATCATTACGAGCCTATCGTTGCTTCTCAGGCTCGTGAAATGCTAATTCATTTGGTGCGAAAGAACAAGGATGGTCTTTGTGAACTCCTGAGAAAAAAGGATAGCCGTTCTACCTGGAACTACGATGATTTGCGCGCGGATAGCACCTCTGATCGCCCCAGAAAGTCCTCCTCGACTGCGGCGAACGCCACTTCAAGTACCTCTATCAAGTCAGATGGCTTGAGGACTCCGCAGGCGATGCGTAATCTTGTCTCTATGGTTGTCTCACATTTTGAAAATGAGGGTGATGCTGGCATCACTCTTCGTAACCAATGGGCAGAGGTCGCTCTGCAGTGGGCTACGACTTGTTCTGTGAGGCACATTGCTTGTAGAGCTTTCCAATTATTCCGATGTTTGCTGTACACTGTGAATCAACAAGTTCTGGGCGATATGTTGACTCGTCTTGCCAACACAATCTCTGACCCTGCAGGTGATATTCAGGGTTTTTCTATGCAGATCTTGATGACCATCAATGCTGTGGTCGCTGAAATTGAAACAGATCAGCTTCTTCAAACGCCGCAAGTTTTCTGGGCTATTGTCGCCTCCCTTTCTACTGTGAACGAGAAAGAGTTCATTGAGGTGTTGTCAGGCCTGGATAAGTACCTGGCCAAAGTTGATTTGAATGTTCCCGAGATCGTTAACATGCTTATTGCCGCTTTCCCTTCAGGTTGGGAAGGCACATTTGAAGGTTTGGAACAACTTGTTATCAAAGGTCTGTCTTCGGCAACTGCCTGGGATATGAGCATTCGAGTCCTTGACAAGCTCAACACCATCAAGGACAGTCAAATTGTGTGCAACAACGACCGTTCCATGTATGCCTTCATTGTTCAGCTTCCCAGGTACCTCCATGCCATGGATGGAAATGGTATTCCTCAGGATGTTATTGAGTCTGCTGAATCATTGAAAAACATTTACGATAGTGAGAACCGGATTGGATTTAGCCGAATTCTGACGTCATTCAGCAAGAAAAGGTTTCGTACGAAGAAAGACTTTCTCAACCAGTCGGTGCAGTCAATCCAGGCGAACTATTTCCCTGTTCATGATTGTGATATTTGCATCATGTTGATGAGGATGCTAAGCAATAAGCAAGGATGGGTCAAACAGGAGTGCTTGGATCTGTTGAAGGTTTTCTTCCCTTTGGTTGATTGGCAAAAGCAAGAGTTTGCTCAACTTGGTGCAGATGTTTTCTCTCCACTTTTGCTCCTGTTGCAAACTGAGTATGGTCAGCAAGCTCTTGAAATTCTTGGAGAAAATATCACCATCTGTCAGTCAGAAAGGGATCGGCAGATTCTTAGGATGTCACTTGATAATAGAAACAGTTCTGGTCGGCAGCTCGATAATCTGGCTTCTAACTTCAAGCGTGAATATGAGAACACGGCTGTTTTGTATGGAATCTCTTCTGATAGCGGTTGGTCAATCCCTCTGCCTACGTCTACTGCTGCGCGGACCCGCAATAATGTTCATGCTGTCTTCTACTCGTGCTTCTCTGGCAGCTCCATCAGAGATCTCAATGATGTTGCCAGCCAGCAGATTATCATGTCTGACGATGTCCAGTTCCAGATGGAGGATTATGGGTCTACACTGGAGCCGACAGACTCTTTGCTTGCTTCAGAGGAAAATGATGGATCTATGAGTCACATTTGGGTGACGCTGGATAATCTGGATAATTTCTTTGCCAAGGAATCGAAAAATGTTCCGTATTCGAGAAAAGAAGGTCATTCGCACACATTATCTGGTGCCACCACTGAGCATTCTATCAACGCTGACGGAATTGATTCTGTGCCCCAGCTGTATGACAAGAAGGTATCAGCTATTTTAACGAGGTCGTTAGCGAGAACTCCCTCCACCATTTCCTTCCGCTCGTCGCTGGCCGATTCCTTTGGTCCCACAGTTTCACTGAATGCTAGTCGGGATGGCACTCCTCGATCTTCCTATCCTTTCTTCCGTGGTCCACGTCAATCTCTACGTCAGCCCTTGACTGAATCAGACGACGCGTTGGACTCTCCGTCGTCTGACGGCGAGCACGGGCAAAGTGATGGTGAAGAGGGCGAGCGCGGTGGCCAAGACGGTACCTCTTTCCGACTAGAGTCGCTACTGCGGGCCAAAAAGGGCAAGAAAAGTCAACCAGAAAAGAAAACCGACAAGGACAGTAAAAAGGCTCGAAAGAAGAGAGCCAAAGAAGACAAGCAGGTTTCTCAGTTTCAGTTTCCCTGAGACGTCTTTATACATTATATATATTATTATGATTATCATGACATTTATATTCTTGTCTTTTGTTGGCTGAAATGCCAATGTCCCAACATCACGAAAACGCAAACACTCCCACCTACAAGATTGAAATATGTCAACGAGGCGGCGCTCTACCAGAAACAATCCTGAACCTGAGGACGTTGAGATGAAGGAAGAGGGTGAGAGTCCCATGGAACTAGAAGATGCTGAAGAGCTACCTGCTGAAGAGCCGGCTGAGCCAGCAGAGCAGGCAGAGCCTGCGGCTGCTGGTGACGATGACGACGATGAAGATTATACCGATGAAGAGGAAGAACCCCGGCGCGGCAGAGGTAGACCTCCGCGAAATAAGGGTCCCTCCACATCGGGTGGAGCTGGTGAAAATGACTCGAGGAGAAACAATAGCAGAATTTCTACCGTTGGTACTGTTTTGTACGACGAGTTTTCGGGTCAGCATTACGACGTCATCAACGATGAATATACTCTTGCAGAGGATGCTGCGGGCGAACAGAAAGTAAACCGACTTGGCGAACTTTTGGGTGGCCGAGACTACCGTGTGCGTACCTTCAAGGTGCTTGGTAAGGGCAATCGTCTCTACATGTTGAGTACCGAACCGGCGAGATGCATGGGTTTCAGAGACTCTTATTTATTATTTCAGAAGCACAAAAAGTTATACAAGGTTGTGCTGGATGAGGAAGAGAAGTTTGACTTGATTGAACGCGATATTATTCCGCATTCTTACAAGGGTAGAACAATTGGCATTGTGACTGCTCGCTCGGTTTTCCGTGAGTTTGGTGCCAGAATCATTATTGGCGGTAAGCGAGTCACGGATGACTACTACGAAGCCGAGGCTATGGCAGAGGGCTACCGTCCAGGTCAGATTGCTGATCCCGAGGATAAGCTTCCTTTGGATGGCGAACCGTACAACAAAAACCAGTACGTCGCCTGGCACGGTGCCTCTTCAGTGTATCATCAGTATTCACAGCCCATTCGCAATGAACTGCCATTAATGGGGCTGGGTATGGGAGGCGGTCTTTCTCTGGTGCACAAAGAGTTTGCTAAACGAAAGAAGGTAGTTGTGACAGACGAAAACTGGATGTACGAGCACGCCAAGGCCGCTTCCGAGTACAATACTTCTCTTGTTGAGCGTCGCCGTGTCAACAACACCAAAGGCTTTGAAGAGGTTCACACGGGAATTCGGTTTTATCCGGCCGCTACGCAACCAACAACTGTAAAGTGGAGAAAAGTCCAAGCAGCGGATAAAACTGCCCCAGAAGCAGTCATCATTGAAACTGTCATCAAGAACCCTCCCTATGGGACCACCTGCAGCTTATCAGACGTGCCGGAAGAGGTGTACGCTTCGCTGTCAGACGATTTGAAGTCTGCTATCAAAGACCAGATTGCCCTTGAGAAAATGGCCGCCATCTAGCCAATTCTTTGTCATTAAATAATATTAAATTACGGAGAGAATATTCAATGCTACTGGCGACCATGATTTCCACTGGTGTATTTGCCTGGTTGAGGAAAGTCGGATCTTTGATCTTATCTCCTTAGACTTCTGATTTGTGTTCTCGGATTTGCAGACCGCTGCTAGTGGCAGAAATGCATGTCTCGATCCGGCACCTAATTGACAAATCACGGCTCGCTCCCGTATAGAGAGCTCGTTAGTAATGATTGCATGAAATATGCGGTTAGTAATGATTACTTGATAACGGTGCGTCTCCGTGAATTGGATCCTATGACAGCCATATCAACTTTGCAACTGGCTCTCTAGACCGCAGTAAAATAAGCGCGAGATAATTTGTTATCTTTAGCATCCAGGGATTAGGTTCAACAGCTTTTCGCCGATCTTCCGCTTTACAGTTGGGTCTCATGTCCTCCCACATGCCCCACTACGCCTAGCTGCATGTGGAAGCTGTCAAACGGGATTGGAGGATGCTAGTGGCCATTCCAATGCCGTTCTTACAACATTAGCAATATTTTCCAGGAAACGGCCTTGCCCAGAATAACTCACTTCA
Source organism: Grinbergsozyma bentonensis (assembly GCA_030561725.1). Taxonomy (NCBI): domain Eukaryota; kingdom Fungi; phylum Ascomycota; class Dipodascomycetes; order Dipodascales; family Trichomonascaceae; genus Grinbergsozyma; species Grinbergsozyma bentonensis. Next base: position 83,356 of record JAKTYB010000017.1, on the reverse strand, counting down.
TCTTACTCGCTTTACTACCCGGCGTGTGCTTTGAAACGCAACATGAAAGTCAAATACAATACGGCTACTCTCCCTGCCGGTTCATTCCCCACCGGTCTTTGGGCGGCTGCCAACCGTATTGGGCGCCGTGCACCTGTCATCAGACAACGGCCAAGTATAGTTAGTACAAAAGACAGGCATGGGCGTGTTGAGGCCAAGAAATCTGTTGGAGACTTTTTTTTGAGTCTTCCGCTTCTCGTTGATGGCGTCTTGGTCTTGGCCCTGCCCCTAGCAGTTTGAACCACATGTTCCGTTGCCGGGGAGATTGCCCTAGATGGGCTTGGCGATGAGGCACTACCATCCTCCACAAAGTAAGAATAGACAGAAGAGGGGTTGCAAGAAGATGAACGTTAGCTCTATGTGTGTGTTCGATTTTGTGTGCAAGAATAGGTATTTCATGATTGGCCGCTTGATCGTTCTACGTGATGTGGATGCTCGCAGAGCGCGGGCTCTCCGCAATGAGACGAAACATTTAAGCTTTAGGAAGGCCTACACATCAAGAAATCATCTGAGATCTCATCAAGCCGGTGAAGCGAAAAATCAGGGTTTTCTGTTTTAGTGCTGAATTTAGCACAGAGTCAGTCTAGTCGGCTCAGCCCATGTCGGCCGCTCGTGCTGCAACGGACCCAGGATGAAACAAATATAACGAGCTGAAAGCTCGCTCATGGTTTCTCTGCCATACTCGGTCTCTCAGTAATGTTTGGTTCTTCAGCAACTCGTTTTCCCTTTCTCTTTGTCTTTCGTTTTATCTCTCTCTTAGACTATGCTTCGGCCTTCAATGTTGCCGATAGGCAGAATGATCCCGGCTGCCCGATAGACTGGAAGCCCATTTTTGAAGATAACATGGTTTTCTCATATATCGCTGGAAGCGTCATTGTGGGATACTTTTTGTTCATTTTTGCCTTTCTGGGGATTAACCGATTTCTACGTCGCTACTTCATGTCCTTTTTCGATTTTGCTGACGGCTGGATCTCTCGCAAGTTGAGGCAATGGATATTTCTTCCGGCTTTGTGGACCAACAGTCATTCTGCTGTAGTCTGGTGTGGTGGAATCTCCTTCATGCTGCCATCGAGAGGTGAGTTTCTACTACTGCTTGGATTTTTAGTACTCAATGTGGTCCCTCTGTGTGTGCATCTGTATGGCTTGTCGGGAGCTGATGCTGTGCGTGTCATTGGAATTCGCACTGGTATTCTGGCTCTAGTCCAATGTCCTCTTATCTTTCTCTTTGCTGGCCGCAACAATGTGCTCATGTATATTACTGGCTGGCAAATGTCTCACTTCAACGTCTTGCACAAATGGGTAGCACGTATGATGCTACTTCACTGTTTGATCCATGCATTCTTTATTGCAGGTTCTTATATTAACCGGCAAATCATCCACCTGGCGTGGGGCCGCTATTATTTTTGGTGCGCTTGCGCATCCATGATATTTGGGCTGATGATTCCTGTCCAGGCGATGCATATGATGAGAAAAGCGCATTACGAGCTTTTCCTTTATTTGCATGTTGCTCTTGTCTGTTTGTTCACGGGCCTCATGTACGTTCACGTTAGGGTTATGGGCCCTTCGTATCTCTACTGTGTGTGGATCAGCCTTGGTCTCTGGGCCTTTGACCGCCTCTGTCGGCTAAGTCGTATTTGGCGGTCTGGGCTGAACTCATTCGCGGTTGTCACATACGTTGAAAAGGCAGGCATTTTGAAAATGGAGCTCAACTACTCAGGCAGGTGGTCTTTTGCCACAGGTCGTCACGTCTACATTCACTTTAGGGGCCTCAAACCCTGGCAATCGCATCCATTCTCCTTGTACAGAAACCCTGTCTCTGGAAAGCTCATGCTGGCGTGCGCTGTAGGTCGAGGCATTACCCAAGATGTAGCCCGCAAGGTGGGTGAAGTAAAGTCGATGCAATTAGGTGTCCTGTTGGACGGTCCATATGGACACAGTGTTCCTGTGCTGAGTTATCAGCGGCTGTTATTGATTGCCGGTGGCATTGGCATCACGTCTGTGCTACCTTTTGCGGAGGAAGTTGTCAGAACCTACCGAGCTGGTGGGCTATTGCGTCGATGTAGACTAATCTGGGTGGTACGCTCTTTGGAAATGGTCAACGCATTCCAAGAAGAACTGGGCTATTTAACGAACATGGGTCTTGAGGTGACAGCGTACTGGACCGGTAGCTCAAGTGAGATGAAGCAACAACAGGCGAGTCAAGAGCCAATTTTGTTGCCCATCGAGCCGGTCGATTGGGAGCTGGACATTGCCTTTCCCTCTGACGAGCCAGGGGTGGACGTTGAGGCCAACCTGGGGCAGCTAGCGCGGAATTTGTCTCGCAAAATCTCTCAGCTGTCTCGCAAGCTGTCACGCAAGGCGCCACATCCCTCAAGCGAAGCGGTGCTGGACGAAACGGACTCAACTGAGCAGCTCGTCGGCGGGCCAACAACTCCCGATCCCGAGGAGTTTCACTTCCCACCAGAGCGGTTTGTCCAGGAGCCCGAGCATGCGCATCTGGCACCACCTGGTCACAAGGTCGGCGGCGAGGGGCTGTCTGGCGTGGCTCTGACATCGCCTTATACTGTGCTTTCTTTTGGGAGCAGTGGTGGAGTTGCAGCACCAGCGAGGGGCCGCCCAGACTTGGGCACACTAGTTGAACGGTACATGATGCGCTGCGCTGCTGGGCGCGGTGCGGTGGTATGTTGTGGTCCGCCAATGATGAATGACTGCGTGCGCGCGGCCATGAAGCGGACCATACAGGTTGCTTCACGTCGAATCGATTACTTTGAGGAATCCTTTACTTGGTAACTTTAGGCGGCGCCGTTGTGCTCCCCATCCCAGCAGCCCCTCTTCACTCCCTCTATCAGTGTTTTTCTCCTCCTATTTTCGGAGGAGACAGAAGTGCAGTCACCTTCCTGCACAGCTGCACGTCGGTGCACGTCTGTGGAGACATGAGATGCAACAAGTTGACTGGTGGGGTCTGCCAAGATACTTGGCTGATGAAGAACGGCCGGAAAATGATCTTGGCGAATCATTTCGGAGTTCGCCCGAAAATGACTTTCAGCGGCTCCTCTTGGCGCGTGGGACCAGAGGTCCTCGGCCGCCTCCCTGAACCTCTTAGTCAATTGGTCACTTTCTGGCCGCCCTGACCTTGCGTGTGTTATCCCTTATCATTGTCTCAGCACCATGTGCACGGCTGAAGGGATTCGGAAAAGGAGAAGTGAGGGCGTGCAAAGTTTTATGGTGAGCGTCTAAATGGAAATCATGAATTTGCTTTCGGCGGTTTTCTGTCGGATATGCCGTTCCGCAATTGCCACTGATGCCGCCGTGGGATCCCCAAGCCGGTCAACTAATGACTGCAAGGGCCCACACCTACTCTGTTCTCGTCAGTAGCCCGACTCTGCTCCCAGCTGCCCCAAAATGAGCTGGGCTGGGCGTGTACTTCCCCGTTTTGAGTACCGAGGATCACCGCACCTGGTGACCTAGTGGCACTTGCGGAAAGGAGCTGTTCAGGTCTTGGCAGATGTCAGCGCAACGCGCCCGGTCCAGCTCTGGCAGGTTGAACCTGAACGCGCGAGCAGGCAGAGTCTGGTCACAATGACGGGGGTAAACAGACTGTGTCCGGGTAGACTGTGTCCGGGTGCCCGGCCCGCTCTCCCGGCGACTAAAAATATGAGCTCCTCACCCCACCTGTGCGTTACCTCCGGCCACTTTTTCAATCGCATGCGAGCTAGCAGAAGCTGCCTGCCTCTTTCTGCACAGGCGTTGTGGAGCAGTGGAGCCCAAGATTTCCTCGCTAGTCCGCTTTCGTCAAGGTGCGTCAGGCCCAACTGTCAAATTAAACTATTTCCGGTTCTCCCAAGAACCTGAGTGGATGCAGCTTACGTCGCTCGCGCAGGGCCCCCCTAGGATGAACGTTGGAAATATCGCCACAAAACTCATCTTGTCCAGTTGTCCCAAGGTCAGCTTCACCAGCGCTACCCCGCATAGCCCCTTAATATTCCGCCCTCCAGCTCATTCTCCACAACGTACTCACGCCTAAGACATGCGCAAGGGGAGACAGGCGAGCCAAGCCCAGCACTTCCCCCATCCATTCCACCCCAATGCCCCACTCCGCCTCTACAAGTGCGTCTGTACGGGCCAGCAAGCTTAAAGAATGTCTTCGGGCTCTCCACAGGCTGCACAGTGGCCATGCAGCTCGTTGCACGCTCTCGTGGGGCGAACGGCCTCCAATGTACACCTGAAAGTGGACCGTGCCAACGCTCTATTCCCAGCAGGTGTCCGCAAGCGGCCTGACTCGCTCATCCTGCAAGGAAGCACACGACCTCCGAGCAATGTCAAGCAGTGCCGCAGCCAGGAGAAATTACCTCAGCTTTCCCAGGTCTCGAACTAAATCCGCATTCTTTGACTAGTCCTGGGCTTGAAACCGAACTACTGCGCTTCAGTCTCAATAATCGGTTCGCTTCCGCATCAGCAGAACGCCGCATTTTGTGGCTCCGCTGTAGTCATTGTTTCATAATAGTGGAGATGGCCTCGCTATGCGCAAGGGTCTCAGCGCCTTGGCGAAGCTGTGGCTCAAGCTGAAGGGTCCTGCCGAAATAGGAAGGTGGTAAAGAAATCTGTGGACTCCATTTCTTGGTGCTTTCCGCATTGGTTAAACTGTTCTGTGGCTTCTATACCAAATCACATGTTCTAATTACCTTCTTCGTTACCAGCTTGCGCAACTCCATCTGTCCTGCAGCTGAACTCGCCGGTTCAAATCGTCCATAAAATAGCGGGGCTTCCCCTGAATATAGCTCCGCGCGCGTGATGATGATGACCTCCCTCCCCCTCAGACTAATAGCCGTTTGCATCTTCTTTGCATCCGGCTCGCTTGCTTTTAATATTGCTGATCGCCAGAATGACCCTGGCTCGAACGTTGACTGGAAACCAATCTTTGAGGATAATCTCAACTTCTCCTATACCGCCGGCGTCTTGACCTGCGCCTACTTTCTGGCCATCTTCCTTCTGAGAACTGTGACCAGATTGTTGCAAACTTATGGCACAGGCTTTTTAGTCGCCATCGATGGCTCTTTCACAAGAAAGATGAGGCAATGGATACTTCTTCCTTCCTTTGGCAGGCAGGCCCACTCCAAAGCAAAGGAGTACAAAAAAATGACCTTTCTCATCCCTTCCAGAGCCGAGGCTCTCATGATTGCGGGCTACGTTATTCTCAACATTGTGTTTCTCTGTGTTCATCTTTGTGGTCAGACAGGTATCAATGCCGTCAGAATCATTGGCATCCGTACAGGTGTCCTCGCACTAGTACAGTGCCCTTTGATTTTTCTCTTTGCTGGTAGAAACAATTTCCTTATGTGGATTACGGGCTGGCAAATGTCAACTTTTAATGTTCTCCACAAGTGGGCAGCTCGCATGATGATGATTCACAGTCTTATCCATGCGGTTTTCCTCATTCTGTCGTACATCCACAGGCACATGATTCATTTGGCTCCCGGAAGATACTATTTCTGGTGTGCCTGTGCTTCCTTTTTGTTTGGAGGTTGTATTATGGTTCAAGCCATGCATGTTTTCAGACGCATGAATTACGAGCTGTTCCTTTATCTCCACATCACTTTGGCTATTTTGTTCTCGGCCCTCCTTTATGTTCACGTTCATGTGATGGGCCCGTCCTATGTCAAATGCCTCTGGGCCTGCTTTGCTATTTGGGCTTTTGACCGTCTTGCCAGACTTGGTAGAATTGTCTGGTCAGGTGTGTCAACATTTGCCAATATTCAGTACTTCCAAGAAGCTCATGTGCTCAAGGTGGAGCTTAACTATTCCAACAGATGGGCTTTCTCCGCTGGAAGGCATCTCTATATCCACTTTAGAGGCCACAAGGCTTGGCAGTCTCATCCCTTCTCTGTTTATCGCCATCCCATGAGCCAGAAGCTCATGCTTGCCTGCGCTGTTGGTAAAGGCGTCACAAAGGACATTTCTGAGATTGCTATGCAAAGCAAGAATAATACCACTCAGATGAAGGTTCTTCTTGATGGTCCATACGGTCATACTGTACCTGTTCTCAATTATCCCAGATGTCTACTCGTTGCTGGCGGTATTGGAATCACCAGTGTATTCCCCTTTGCTGAGGCACTAGCTAAGGCTATCACCGAGCATCCCACCCGTAGAAGAGCCAAGCTCATCTGGGTGGTCAGATCTCTGAGTCTTGCCACGGCCTTCACAGATGAGATCAGCTATCTCACTCATCATGGCGTGGAAGTCGAAATTTGCTGTACTTCTCCGCCGAAGTCTGAGAAGAAGTCTGAGAAAAGATCCGAACAGAGAGATGTTCAGCGTGAAAAATACCGCTCAATCGTTGACCCAAGAGAAAAATACCTTTCCATCATTGATGTTGACTGGAATCTGGAAATGCCAAGTTCTCTTGGTTTCGATACTTTTGGCCCTGCCTCTAGTGATTCATCGGTTTACAGTTCCGATATCGAGAGAAATCCGGCGCTTGACAACTCTCATCTTGCCAGCCTTGCTAACATGGACTATGCGGTGTCCTCGCCCGTGGATTCCGAAGTTTCGACTCTTAATTCATTTGATGGCAACGATAAGGAGAAGAATGATATCACGATACCTGCACGTGCAGTAAGTCGCCCAGCATACCCTTCTTCTCCATCTTTGGATAGCATCAGAAGCCCTGCACCATCCATTCACAGTTCAGCTTCTACACTTGCTAGCAGCATTTTGCCCATTTCTTCCACAGGTCGACCTGATCTGTCCAAGCTTCTTAGGCAGTACATGCGTCGACTCACGCATCATGCAGCAATTGTAGTTTGCGGCCCACCTGTCATGAATGACTGTGTGCGTTCTGCTGTCTGTGAGGCGCTGGACGCTTCAGTTCACCGAGTTGACTACTACGAAGAAGCTTTCAACTGGTAATTCTCTTATTTTATTTTCTTGCTTAGCGAGAATGGCGACTTCTAATCGCCGCCCATTATTTATCCACCCGCTGATAGACTTTACTAATATACACTAACTAATCTAGAGTTGTTCTGACAATGTCAATTGTTGTCTCACAGCGAGCACCGTTGGCTTCGGGTAGCTGCTTGATGTAGTCATCCACCACACTTGCAGCATACTGCCGAACAATCTGCTCGTCGTTGTCGGTGCCAGTCATGAGAATCTTCATCGAACACAACCACAAATCGTAATGGACTTGCCAGAGGGAAATGTTCTCGATGGATGTTACCGATTTGCTGGCATTTTTAACGGAAGCCAAAATCTGGGAAGTATTGTCAGCACCAACGAAACTCATTACCAACATGCCGCCTAGACACTTCGCAAAAGTCCAGCCCACGTAGCACATGGAGCCGGCCATGAGGGGCGTTATGATGGTGTCAACAAAGTAGTACTCCGACGGATTGAGTGCAGGAAATAGAAGGATAGCAAGAGAGAAAGTGACTGTCATGAAATGAGAAGGATTGGACAAAATAGAGGGAAGTGATTCAAACTCAGAATCATTGTACATAATCTTGGCAATTCGACTGTGGTTTCCAAGACCAACAGCTGAGACAAACGTTGCGCCAATGCTGAGCAGAACCTTGAATGAAATAGATGCAAATGAAATATGCGTGTCGTCATGAATAGCATAGCCATGGTGGTGGTGACCCTCAGATGCGTTTGTGCTGTCATGATAAAAGGACTGGACAATTTCTTGAAGAGAGTGGCTCATAATATCGCCACCCATAAAAATGAGAGATATGGATAACGCAAAACCAGCCAGTAGCTCAATGCGTTCAAGTCCAAATGGATGGTGGATTGACGACTGCTTCCACACCTCAAAGTTGGACAAGACGTCAACAGCCGCGCAGAGGGCGGCACTCATGGCGTCATAAAAGAGTAAATGAGAGAGGGCATTGAGGGTCGCAAACGGTGAGTCAATGAAATAAATAAGCAAAGCAACTGAAAAGTGGATTACGCACCAGCAGCTGCGAATTGTTTGTTCCTTGGACATGCTTTGGATGCATTCTCGCAAATTAGGGATTGGAAGAGATGCTGGGATGGGGAGTGGGGCTCGTTCTTCGGGCTCCTTGAAAAAGTTGATAGATACTGAAGAATGCTTGTATCTGTGTCCTCGGCGCTGCGATGTATGAAGCTGCTGCTTGTTCGGAGAGAATGTAGTAGGCTGGAAGTTGAAAGGGTTTGTCCGGATAGGAGAAGGTGCCCGAATGGGCGGAGAAGAGGAAAGAGATCCCCGGTTGAGCGGTGAAGAGGAACGGCTCGGGTACGATGGAGGAGGCATGAGCAACCCACCGTTATCTAGAAAAGGATTGTCGGCAATGGATGCTGCGGATGCTATGGTGATTGGGCTTGATTTGGCTGAGTTAGTGGCTTGTGGGAAAAGAGAAAGCAGCTGCTACTACTCACAGAAACTTGCAAAGCTCAGAATCCTGTTGGTTTAAATAGTTTTGCCAAACTTTGAGCTTGCCTAAAATTCAGTTCTGGGAAGCAAACAGATAGCAAGTAGAACCGGTAAGAGATATGGTCTGATATGGTCTGTGACAGAAAAGTTCCATATCTTTTTGCAGAGAGGCAATGTAGTCCTCTGATTTGGCCTTTATTTTGAGGAGGATCCAATCAGGGAGCCAAGGACTTGGCAATTAAACTTCTTGCGGTAGAGTCCACTCAAGAAAAGAATCTTGGGGCTATGAAGACGAGATTAAGCAATCTCAATGCAACCAAAAAAGATTCTACAGATCAAATTGTATGGGAACACTCAACACGAGCACATTTGACACAGCCCAGCTTAATTCATTGATACTTACTGAAAGCATTTGTGGGAACAGGTCTGCGAGGAGACTCCGCAGAGGATGGAGGGTGCAAAGAGACACTAACAAACCCATCAGAACTCTCATTTAAATCGTCCGGCGGCGCCATATGTGGTGCTGACGACATGCTAGATTGCTGGAGATTCAGGACTTTTAGGTGTCAAGTACACTTGCAGTAGTGGGATGAGATTGTAGTGAACTCGATTGGGCTCCTTTGGGACTTTTTTCCAGGGGCACCCCCAGTCACCTTGTTGGCTGTGTGAGACTTTGCGTGAGTGAGACTTTGAGCTGCGCGGCGTTGCTGCACCAATCTATGGGATTGAGAAATAGGGAAAGATGTAAACAAACTTTCTCGGATGTGGAACAGATGAGCAATTTTAGATTTGCTGGTGAGCACTGATTCCTCGCCGCATTGCACTGGGCTCTGCTGCCGATGCCAGGGGCTGCTCACGTGGGGCGTCCGAGCGAATGGGGGGTGGGGAATGTCATAGTGGATCTAGGAGCGCAGAGAGTCGGCTAGCGTGCGTTCTGAAAAATCAAATGCAGTTTCAGTACGCGTGTCTTGTTTCATATCGCTCTTCATGAGCACTGCGCTAGGTGAAGTTATTGCTCCCTGGTTTGCCTCGCGACTCTTTGTCTGAGCCCTATTTAGTCATTACAGGTGTCGCCGGGAAGACTAGTCGCACGGGGCAGTGTTTTGGCATAAAAGACAAGCCGGAAAAAGATAAGAATGCCTCACGCTGGATTTGATGACACTGAATCAAAGTTGTAATTCCAGCCATGCCACCCTGCATCGCCTCATCTCAATCCTCTCTCCGATAACCGGCCCTCCTCTAACGTCCAGTTGCCAACTCCCACCATGCAAGCCGCTGAAATATTCAGTCAGACCATCTCGACAAGAATCCCGGCGACACTACTACTACTTGTGTAGACCGTACACCATCCCCGAGTAGCAGCCCCATAGATACCCATGTCATTGTCTGGCCACCTCAAAAAGCTGCTCACTCAGCCCCCGTCGCTGACCCCCGACGACCTCGTCGACGCTATTGGTCACATTCTCACTGATGCTACTGATATCCAGGCAGCCGCCTTTCTGGCCGGTTTGCGAATCACAGGCCTCGACCACAAGCCAGAAATGGTGGCTGCAGCTGTTGCCACCATGGCTGCCCAGTCTAACAAGATTGACTATGCTGCTCTGCCCAACAAAGATGGATTTGTCGACATTGTCGGCACCGGAGGCGATGGACAAAACACATTCAATGTTTCAACCACCTCGGCCATTGTAGGTGCGGGAATTGGACTGCCAGTATGTAAACACGGAGGAAAGGCCTCAACATCGGCTTCTGGCGCCGGCGATCTCATGGCGTTCCTGGGAGCAGATCTGGCCAAAGCCAACAACAAGAGCATGCCCGAGATTGTCGCCAAGACCCGTTTTTGTTTTCTGTTTGCGCCAGTTTTTCATCCTGTGATGGCCAAGATTGCTCCGCTGCGCAAGAACCTGGGTATTCCGTCCATTTTCAATATCCTCGGTCCGCTGCTGAATCCGGCCCCTCTCAAGGCTCGCATTGTCGGCGTTTACTCGGAACCGCTCGGGGCCGTGTTTGCTGACACGATAAAGCTCCTGAATGAACAGGCTGGGCGCCCGGACTCAGCTGCCTTGGTGGTCTGGGGCACTGAGGGGCTTGACGAGCTGTCGCCAGCCGGCACTTCCAAGGTCTGGCAGCTCAAGAACGGAACCATTTCCACGTTCTATCTGCATCCCGACGACTTTGGGCTGCCCGTGCACTCGCTCGAGTCAGTTGCCTCGGGCACCCCGGCAGAGAACGCCGAGATGGTCCGCAAGCTTGTCAGCAATGAGCTGCCGGCGAACCACCCAATTCTGGACTATGTCCTCATGAACACAGCTGCTTTGGCTTATGTCGAGGGCTCGGCTACGAGCTGGAAGCATGGAGTGGAGCTTGCACGGGTCTCGATCGAGTCAGGTGCCGCCAAGAGCCAGCTGGACATTTTTGTAGAGGCCACTAGCATCTAATTGACATTTCTATTGGCTAAATACGGAGCGGCAGTGACGCACAAGCCCTCACACGCTGCCTCCGTTTACCGACATTGGCTGCTTAATGGGGTCCGCTGGCCTGCCAGTCTCTCTCGGCATTGCCCTTCCCCACATCTGCTAGCCACTAGCCCAGCCCCGTGCCTTAGCACGCATTGTTCCCAGCACTCGTGTCTCCCAGCTGCGAGCGTTTTGGCTATGTGACTATCTGCGATTCCACCAGTGGTTATTAAGGGGGGCCTGAGAGAGTTACCAGCTGGCAAAGGAATCCACTCCAATCAATTACAATTTGATGTTTTTTTTTCTTAATATCATTTTCAGGTACTCCTCTTCATCTCATTGATCGGCCTTTTTTGAGGTATATGTCCCGCCCCCGTTGACCTAATGCAGGCACATGTCAGGTTTAATCTCAATGACATCATAGTGCATAACCTAAGCCATCGCCATCAGAGGCCTCATCAACGCAACGGCTCAGTCAAACACATGCACCGGCTATCGGCTGTATGCCCGAAGCATAGCCACAAGGGGCTTGTCGAAATATTCTGTCCGTCATGAGTCAATTTGGGATTCGAAAGGTTCGAGCACATTGCCGCGAGGATTGTTTGATTGATCTCTAGGCACTGCTAGAATTCTTCAACAGCTTCAACAGCTGCCATTTAAAAAAAAAACATTTATTTGAATATCAAGAAGGTCCCCAAATCATCACTAACTCGTTGACCACGTTCAAGTAAGAGAAGTATTTCCAAAACGCGCCAAACCCCATTAAGTCCGCCCATACCCGGACGAGCATCACATTCATTACAACAACACACTCCTCATGATACCCGGGTCACTGCCAGCCGTTGAGTATATATAGAGGCCTAAATCTTGCAAAATCTGCCATCAACCACAATTACAATGACCAAGCAATCCAAGCAACAAGTTCACGCTTCCCCCTCCCTCAGATTAACCAGTCTGCCAAAGAGCAAGTTCATCAACTTTGTTCCGCAGCAGAACGCTTGGGTCGTTGAGCGTATGGGCAAATTTGCCCGCGTCACTGACCCAGGTGTCACAGTCCTCATACCATTCATTGACAAGGTTCGCTACGTCAAGATTCTCAAAGAAGTTGCTATCGAGATCCAGCCTCAGGCCTGCATCACAATGGACAACGTCACACTTTCTATCAACGGTGTACTTTTTGTTCGCATCATTGATGCCTACAAAGCTTCTTACAATGTGGAGAACGCCGAGTATGCTGTCGCCCAGCTGGCTATGACCTCCATGAGATCCGAGATTGGTATGCTGTCACTTGATGCGGTGCTCCGCTCAAGACAGTCGCTCAATGTGCGCATCAATACAGCAATCAACGATGCTACAGAGTCCTGGGGTATCAGGTGCCTCCGTTATGAGATCAGAGATATCACGCCTCCTCCAGATGTGCTCACCTCCATGCAGCGCCTTGTTTCCGCCGACAGGCAGAAGAGGGCCAATATTCTTGAGTCTGAGGGCTTTCGTGCTGCACAGGTCAACAAGGCTGAGGGTGAGAAGAAGGCCATTATCTTGGCCTCTGAGGCTCACATGGCCCAGAAGATCAACAATGCCAAGGGTGAGGCCGAGGCCAAGCGACTTAACGCTGAGGCTGTCTCAGCTGCCTTAGCTATCCAGACGGAGGCAGAGGGCAAAGCCGCTCTTGTGAAAGCTCAAGCCGAAGCTGAAGCAAAGAAGTTGGAGGCAGCGGCTAAGGCTATTGCCCTTGGATCTGTGGCCAACACACTTGCAACTATTCCGGGTTCTCAGGACGCTGCTGGTTTTGAAGTTGCGACCCAGTATGTCCAGGCCTTTGGCAAGCTGGCAAAGGCTGGCACTTCTGTGGTCGTGCCCAACAATGTTGGTGACCTGGGCAATATGATTGGCCAAAGCATGGCTATCTACAACAAGATTGGCCAGGTCGGCGCTACTGGCACCACCCACTTTGGCCAGCACTGAGTGGGTGGGCGAGCGATCCCCACGCAGTTGATGACATGAGACTGCCAGGGCAGCTAGAGAATGCTGACTATTACTGCACTGCAGGATTTCATAGACAAGCACCGATTATTGACGCCGCTGGCGCCGTTGATGCTCCATTCAGTTTTTGCTCTTTATGATTTACGATTATTATGTACTTTTATACACTGGTTATTAGCGTTGGCCTTTTGTGGGGTGGTGGCTGGCACGCAACTGCCAGTTGCCACAGCGGGGGGGGATGGACAGAGTTGCTGCAGCTTAGTGGTGACAGGCACATCCGGCCAGCCCGCTGGTGCTGCCAATGTCATTACCTCCCTGTTCCCGAACCCCTGTATTCTCCAGCTCACACGAGACATCGAAGGCCCTCCGGCCTCCCGCCTTCCACTTTCCTCCTCGGGCCAACGCCAGAGCTGACGATCTCCTCTCCGCCTCTCCCCCACCTCCACCGCCCCCGCCAGCCTCGGATCAAAACTCCCACTGTTTCCAGAAATCCTCGCTATTGCCCCACAGCACGGCAACCCAGCAACTTGTCCCATTTGGCCACTTTACCTCGCCTGCCGATTCCAACCTTTTTACCAACATCTCTTTGATTTTTCAATAGTTGCGTGAATCTCTTCAATCGGCGATTGCATTTCTACAAGTCCCCGCGCCCTGCCCGCCCTGCCTGCTTCGCTTCTGTCCCCGCTGTAAGCCCTCTCCGCTAAAAGTCAAGACCAATGACTTCTCTTGGCTCGTCTGGCGATCCAGCAGCCGCCACAGGCCCTGAAGCAACGCCACCGGCCCCTGTGAACCTCCCATCCTCTTCTTCTGGCGGCGATTCCACCCCTATCCATGCAGCCTTCACGCCACCAGCCCACAAACTTCCCCAGCAAACGTCGCCGCTGCTCTCTGGCACACCCGCTACGGTCACAAGAGCCCTGGCACAGGCCTATCCGTTCATCCTTTTCTCGGATTACATCATGGGACTCATTTCCTGGACCTCCGATGACTGGTGGCAGTCCTTCTTGCTCGTGCTTGTGTATGCCATTGTCGTGCTCTACTTTGAGACCATTGTCAAGCTGGCGGGCGCTCTGTTTCCGGCCGTTTGCGTCGCTGCGTACATCCAATTTCGAAAGTACGTTCACAAGGAACAGGAGACCCACCCCACCCTGGACTCTATTGTGTACACGCTCAACAATGTCGTCATCAAGATCAACCTTTTTTTGGAGCCTGTCACCGCACTGACGCTGACTTCCAATGATGTGACCCGTGTCCTCACTTCGGCTGTATTTTACACCCCGATATACTGGGTCATTTCATATTTTTTCGTCACCCCGCGAGCATGGTTCCTCATTGTCGGCCTGTATCTTCTCACATATCACTCTGTTCAGATGCGGGCCATGAGAGCCATTCTCTGGAGATCTCGCTATGTCCGCATCCTTGCCTCCTACGTGACTGGTTTGGATGTTGAGGGGAAACGTAAAACGGCGTACCTACAGTCCTTCGACAAAGGCGGCAAATCCGCAGATACGCCAATTAACGGCATCCACACAGCTGACGGAAAGCCCGTCCGCTTTGTCTATGTGCTATATGAAAATCAGCGCCGTTGGCTTGGCATTGGATGGACTGCCAACCTTCTCGCATATGAACGCACCCCATGGACGGACGAATTTCTCAATGAGACATCATCTATCGAAAATTTCAAGCTTCCAGAGGCAGATGGTACTGCCATGGAGTGGCGATGGGTCGACAAGGCGTGGCGCCTAGACATGACTAACGACGGAGCTCTTGTCAACAAGAAGGGCATCAAGTCCAAGGTCGATCCTCGCCCTGACGAAGGCTTTATTTATACCGACAACACCTGGAAGAAACCGTCCAGCGAAGACTCATTTTCTAAATATACGAGACGTAGGAGATGGGTGCGTACTGCAGAACTCGTTCCTCGCGGCTCTAGCAAGAACTCAAATGACGTCGCCGCAGAGGCTGAGGACGCTCCTCTCTCCGCCCCGTCCAGTAGCCCCAAGGATGCTAGTGGCAACGTACGCCAGCGCAGAAAGAGCCTTAGATTTGAAGATAGCACCTAGTTGTTTATCTCGAAATACTCATCTTCTTATTTAACTTGAATGATTAATAATGTACTAGTTTGTCTTGTTTAGATATGAGTTATACGTGGGACCAGGGGTCAACGCCAAAGATGCGACCAAATTTGGGATTTTCAGGGAACTCTTTATATTCATAGCCCTTCTTCTTGAAAAACTCTTTGACTTCTTTGCTCAGTTTGTTCTCATTCGAGTGCTGGAAATACCGACCAACACCACAAATGATATAAACTGGTTTTGGTGTGAGATTGTGAGACTTTTCGAAGTTATCCAAAAATACCTGAAGCTCATCATAGACCTGATCAAGATCAAAGCCATGCAGATCAAAGTAAACCTCAGCATCTTTTCTTTTATTCTGCTCAAGCATCACATTGTTGCCAAGCTCGTACTGCACCATCATTTTCTCATCGTTTGTTTGACCCTTGTGGGAATATTGCTTTGCAGTAGCCGGGTCATTTCTGTACCAGCAGTCTACAGCCAGTTGAAGATATTTATTTCGCATTTCAGCAAACCGAGCGGCGTTCTTGCGATGTTGCACATACTCAGCGTTGTTCCCGAATTCAGGCACATCCCAAGGGATTTTGGTCGGTTTGTGAATGGAAACACGCATGCGATTCACTTGGGCCTTCAAACTCACAGGAGAGGGTCTAGTGTTAGTTGTGGAGTTCCCAGAAGAAGGAACAAAAGCCGGCGCATTCGGCTTGAACACAAAAGCCGGCTTCTTTGCTCGCGATGCAGAAGCAGTTGAAGGCTGTGACCATGCAGACGCTTTCGATGTTTTCCTGGGTGCACCGAGTGCTGGAA
This sequence comes from Grinbergsozyma bentonensis, assembly GCA_030561725.1. Taxonomy (NCBI): domain Eukaryota; kingdom Fungi; phylum Ascomycota; class Dipodascomycetes; order Dipodascales; family Trichomonascaceae; genus Grinbergsozyma; species Grinbergsozyma bentonensis. Next base: position 67,607 of record JAKTYB010000017.1, on the reverse strand, counting down.
ATTCCTCCTTATCTTCAACATCAAGCTTGGAGGCAACTGGCGCAACTTGAGGTGAATCTTGAATGGTCAAGTTCTGGAGCAGAGATTGAGGGATTTCGTGAAGAAAAATGCAGTTATCGGCAGCAAGACAAGATCCCTGTAGCCAGAAACGGCATATACGGCTAGAAAGGTTGTGATCATACATGCAATCTGACCTCAGACATTCACCATATTGAGCAAAGTATTTGCACATTACCCTGCCATCATCATGCGAACTAAACATCAGCTGAGACAGCGTGATTGCAATGTCATAATCGTTGCGGGCTAGCTCACGCTTGATATCGGCATCTTGAGCTTTGTCTCCCAGAACCTGCCGCAGAATGTCAAATGGGGAAAGTGATGCGATACCAGAATCATCATTTTGTTCATTAACAGATTCCCACCCCTGAAATTCTTCCGGAGTCATCTTAAGAACTTTGGTAGGTTTATCCAGCTTGGAGGGATCAGACGTTGCAGGTCTTGACGGTCGTTGGATCGACGGAGCTATACCAAAAGTACCTTTCTTGACAACACGCCTTTCAAGACTCTTTTTTCCCCAAGAATCATCGTTTCTATCGGAAGTTGCAGATGGTCGCATACGGTGCTTCCAGAGAATGTCAAGCACAAGCCGCTCCTTCTGCTCTGCATTTAGAGAATCTTCAAGCTCTTGAGCCACGATCGCCTCGACTCTCTCTATTCTTTCATCCTCGAGGATTTCAGGAGAGTCTAGGACACCATAGCACTTGTAAATGAGCTCCTCCATCAAGGCCTGCCACCCCTGCTTTGAACCTGTGAGAAAGTCCTAGTTGTTTCAAACGTGAGATGTCAGTGAGGAGATGGTGGTCGCCCACCTGCCGTTGCAAAAGTGCCTGTGACTGGATCTCAGTTAGGATTGAGCCAGCAAAGGAAAGGTAAAAGATAGAGAAGCTTAACAATTGAAGGAGCTCCCATCACAGTGCAACGCAAAGAAGTGACGCCGCTTGAAACTAGGTTTACTGCTAGATTACAAAGGGGTCACGTGAGCATTGTGAAACCTGCATTTATTAGTTTATTATTATGACATAACAACTGGATGTGGCTTAGTTGTGAAATTCGCCGAGGTGTTTGGTCTGCAAGAGTAAAATATCTAGACTAACACAGATCTGGAACATCCTTCGAACCAAACGATCCTGCTCACCACCGTTATTCTCATATTCTCCCGATTTCTGTGTCACCCTTCCCTGAATTCGTCTCCTGCTCCAGCATTACCATTCTCCCAAAAGCTCCAATTCATCCCTCTTCACGCACACTTTTTTGTTGTCTCTACGCGCGAGAAATGGAGGCAAAGCAAGAGACAGGTGCCAGCGCGTCAGCTGCTGAGCTTAAGTCGCAGCTTGCCCTGCAAGAGGAAAAGCTGCACGAACTGGTAGAGAGCAGGAAGCGTAAGATTTCTGCTTTGTATTTGGTCTCTTCAACGCCCACCGCCCTGGTCACAAACACGTTTGTTGAAGAAAATAAGCAACAGGTGGAGGACATTCTCAAGTCATGTGAGATTTCCGAGAAAGATTTTGACTTGTCGCTGCTGCCAGAACCTTCATTCAATTTGATCAATATGAAGAGAGTCAAGTTTGAAATTGAAAAGAGCCGATCGTCCTCGATTAAAGACGCGGCATCTGATAGTGAAAAGCCTAGAAAAGGACAGCAGGAATCTGTGGAAACTGCAGCAGATATTTCTGTGGAGTCTATAGACGTTTCTGCTGAGAAAGACGTCGAGGAGACGGCACAGATGCCCACATCTAAGTCCAAGAACCCTAAAGTTGATGCCTCAGATCTCATGATTTTTGTGCTACCTGAGCGTCTTCCTGAACCCCCTCAGTCCAGGAAACCACTGTCTGAGCTTTATTACACCACTCAATCTGTGCCTATATACAAGCTCATTCCCCAGGCCCACAAAACAATCACAACTGATGTGTACCAGGTTGCTCTGCTAGAAGGCAAGCTAGCTGTTGTACAAGCTCGTATTGAGGAGCTGAAGAGATCTGATAAATGGTCTTTGCGTCAGCATCAAAAGTTTAAGGCCCCGTTAAGAGCAAAAGGTCATTGGGATAATCTGCTCGATGAGGCTAGATGGATGGCAGTTGATTATAAAGAGGAGAGAAAACTGAAAATTGCTATCTGTCACGAAATCTCTCTTGCTGTAGAAGCATTTTGGGCTGGAGAAGCTGTCTCTGTCAAGAGAAAGCCTGTTGTGTTCCTGGACGGCTCGGTTGAAGAGCTAGATACCGAGAGCGATCAAGGTAAAGAAACTGATATTGTGGAAGATGGGAGTGATAAAGTTGATGGTATTGAAGAAGTTGCAAGTGCAGTCACGATTGAAGACACAGACCAAACAGTTGCTCCTGACCAACTTACTCTCAGGCATGGAGAGAATTCACTTGTTCGCCTAAGCGTCAATGCTAAAGAAGTTGAAATTTCTCAGGGTCCACTCAAGTCATATATGACGTTTGATTCGCTCAACGACATTTCTAAGAAAGTGTATGATTTCTTACCAACTGCAGAAACTTTCAATATTTCTCAACCCTACATCTCAGAGTTTGAGAATCTCTCTTTGACCTCCATCACCAAGTTCCTCTCGGCTCCAGATCCTTCTCGCAGTTGGCAGAAGATCGTAGTGGAGGAGGCAGCGAAATCGTCCTCTGTGGATGCACTTGACAAAAACAAATCTTACCTCAAAGTTCACGACAAAACAAAGTCTGTGCTTTTTGCTAACCACCATGACTCTCACCGCAAGATTGGTGTCAGAGCTCCTTCCCCGCCCCCCATAAAGAGTATCAAGTTTAGGACGCCAACTCTGTGGCTTCCGCCTGATGATGCAAAGCTTTTGAAGCTTGCTAAGGAATTCAATTACAATTGGAGCATTGTGTCAATGCACATGTTGCTTCGCAGTACAAAGTTGGGCATGGTTTCAAACATGGAGCGTAGAACGCCTTGGCAATGTTTTGAGCGTTGGTGCCAGCTGAACCCAAATTTCAACCTGTCTGAATTGAAGGGGTACCACGCCCACCAGGCTCAACAATGGATGGAGGCAGCTACAAAGATGCAGACATCTACGAAGAGAAGAGTATCTCCAATTGGTGTATCATATGATAACCTGCAAAGGGGATGTCGCCGACTTCGTTGGGCATCAATGTTTGACGCCATCCGCAAGTCAATGAGAAAGAGAGAGGCTCAACAGAAACCCAATGCTTCCGTCAATACAAGAAAGACGGGCTCTGATGCTGCATTTGAAGGTCAAGTCCCGACCCCCGCTGAGCTTTCAAAAATCAAGTTTGAGAGAGATAAGTCGGTTGCCGAACAATTTTTTGCCCAGCAAAAGCAGCAGCAGATAGCATTGGCTGCTAGTGCTAGTAGCGCCAGCCAAGGTGCTCGCCTCGTTTCTGCTGCCAGTCAACCTGCCAATCAGAATGCGGCTGCTAATGTGGCCAATCAGCTCACTCCCCAGCAGAGGCAACAGCTTCAAGCAGCTAGAGCAGCTGCGGCTAACAATGGCGTTTCGGCTGCTCAGAAGCTTATGAAACCAGGCGCTAATGTTCAGGCTGTGCCCCAGCGGCAAGGTAGTCAGCCCCCTGCAGGCTCACATCCGAGCACACCTTCTCAGTCGCCACTCACTGCGTCTCCTGTTCAGCAGCATGCGCAAATGTCTGGCCAAGGACAGCCAATTAGATCACAAAATGCCCAACTACTGCTCCAGCAACAGCAAGAGCGTCAAAGATTGATGCGTCAACAGGCTGCTGCTGCTGTCCAGCAACATCAAATGGGTGCAGGCTCGCCACGATCACCAAATATGCCGTCTACCCCTCCTTCTGCGCATACTCCACTGATGGGCCAAATGTCGCCGCAGTCTGTGGGAGGATCTGGAATACCTGTCAATAACACAGCAGCTCCCACCCCCGGTGCTATCTTGGGTCAGCACCAACAACAACTGCTTATGCAGCAGCAACAGATTCAGGCTCAACTCAGTCAAAATCCAGCAGCTGCCGCTCAAGCCTCTGCTCAACTGCAACAGCAAGCAAACCAACAGCGTAGGCAAACTATGAGTCCCAAAAACCAGGTGTTTAGATTGATCAGTAACATCAGACAAGAGAACCCAACATTCAGTCAAATGCAGATTATCCAAACTGCCATTGAGCAAGTCAGAAGATTCTTTTTTGCTGTTCAAAACAAAAACAGACAGTTTCATCAAAATCTCCAAGCGAATCCTGGTAGTGTCACGCAGCAGCAGATTGATATGCACAACACTAACGTGCGTGGTCAGGTCAATACATTGGAGAGAATGAACGAGATTCTGAAAAATTACATGCAGCAGCAGCAACAACAAATGCAGCAAGCAGGAGGCCAACCTCAGGGACAACCAGGTGCTTAACCTCAGTATTTATTTATTTATTATAGGACAAACAATGAGTTAATGGTATCGATAAATAGACGAGCTAGTTCAAGCGCTTGCTCTCCGCGGCATAGCGGAAGAGGGAAGTGGGTGGTACTTGTTGGTGAACCGCCAGTATACACAATTTGGTTGCTGGCCAACTGGTTGAAAGTTGGAATGAGACAGAGCATCTCGAGTGGATTCATCCTCGTTCATTTGCTGTACATGATAGCTCTGTGCCCAGAACATGGAGGGTAGAAAGCTCTGGAGAAGATGTGGCAAAATGAAGTTCAAAACGTGAAATCGCCAGTAAAGAGGATCAAGCCAAAAATATAAGAGGCACGAACCCCGTTCTGCTTGAAAGAGAAAGTTTTTGTTTGGCTCTATACCCACACATCCGATGAGCTTTCCCGTTTTGGCAAGTCTGATAGCCAGAAGGAACGATTTGTGTCGGACGGTGATATCATTTTGATTAATGAGATCTTCTGCAAATGATCTTGGAAACGGAGTCACCACACTACGCGGCAAAAATTGTGTTATCTCTGCTCGGTTCATGTACGTTGTGAAGTCGTCTAGGTCACAGGGCGCGAGCTCGCTAACTGCAAAATGGCCCAGCTTTTCATAAACATGGAAGGCGTTGATAGTTTGCTGGAGGTTATTCCAAGACATTAAATGTGATGAATGTTTTGCTTAGGATTTCTATGTTGCACTGCTTAGCCAGTGTGGTACTCAATATCGGCGAGACGGGCTAGGTTCAAAGAAAAGGTATGTAATGGGTAGTCGCACGAGAACAATTGACCTATATATATCTGCTTGTCATCAAATAACGCGATGCCGCCCCACATCTCTGCTCATCGCGTAGCAAACAAGGATGTGCCTCGTCATCTGCCCGTGGTAGGCCCCAATCTTGCGTAACATTAACCGTGGATTTCGTCATCGAGGGCCGGTTCAGACGGCATCAAAAGCAGGAGTTGGTGATAAGAATGGCGTCAGATCCGTTAAAAATACAATTTGCAAGTCTTTGGTGGAATTTCTGCACTTTGCGAACTGGAAACCTTATCGGTTCCTTCGCTACCTTGGCGATTGTTTCTGCCGGACCGTGAAGGTATGGACCATGAAGGTGATGAGAATCTGCTTAGATAAAATAGCCAAGACAATGACAAAGCCAAATTAAGCCCATGACTGGGAATAGAATTAATGCTCAGACCTTGCTAGTCGCTTATTGACTCATTGCATATCGCAATGATTGCAATCACTGTATTGACGCATATATCAATATCCTATATATTCAAATGATAATGGTAGACTTAGGCGGAGACATTCTCTACAACGCCTGACTCCTCCTTTGTCTCGCTTCCGACCACATATGTCACTTTCCAGCGCAGTTTGACGGCTCCAGTCACGTTCGAGAGATGCAAGAGCTGACTGATAGCATTTTTAGCCAGTGGCACGTTAATTGCCGATCCTGACTGAGGATCCATTTTGAGGGTGACTGATTTTGGAGTAGCTGCTTGGAAAATGATGTTTTTCAGCGGTTGAGCAGTGCCGTTAGAAAAAAGCACAGTAACTGTGAGAGCGGTGTCAGACACCTTGACCACCTCAAACTTGATGACCAACTTAGAGGAGAGAACGTCAATGTGCTTTCCAGTCGAGGAGGCTGGTGGAGCTGAAGAAAAAGACCAGTCACCGCCGAAACCTGGGGATTGCACTTGTGCAGGGGACTGTGCTTGAGCTGGCGAACCGGACTGGACAGGAGTAGACTTGGCACTCACTGAAAGGCCTTGGAATGCTGCGTTATAGTCGAATGGTGTTGAGGACTGCGGAACAGGGGAAGCTGTCAAGGGTGTGGCTGGGGCAGGGGTAAAATCACCAAAGATATCACTCAGCGGGTTTGCGGCCGACTGCGGGGCAGGAGATAGCACGGATGGGGAAGCGATGCTGGGCTGAGAAGATGGCCCTGAAGATGAGCCCAGCGAAATGTTGCCACCAGTACCGAAGCCAGGGACGGAGTCAAAAGAAAGGTCCAGCAGGTCATTAACAGAACTCGATGTAGGGCCACCTGCTGTAGCTGGAGTCTCCTCAGAAGCAACAGCAGCATCTTCGTCATCATCAATATCAATGAGGGAAGCCATAAGTCCATCTTTGGACTTACCTGCATGGATGTTAGTGTGTCCAGGGACGTTGGAAATGGTCACACCTTGAGCACCCTGGAAGTCGCCTGACTTGAGGAAGGTGTATTTTTGTACAAGTGAATGGATGTAGTCGTTGAGACCAAGGAGTTTTTGAAGAGCCTCCTCATCATCCTGGCCCTCTTCACCAATCATTCTCTCAATCTTTGGGACTGCGTTTTTCAACGCTGTGACAATCTCGCTCATGACATCATCGTTTGACATTGCCTCTCCAGGAGAAATGTGGGCCAGCATTTCTTCAAGAATTTCAGCCTTACGGCGGACTTTGTCAAGATCCTTAGCAGCTCTAGCACGGTAATCTGTCTTGTTTTGACGGAAGCCAGCCATCACCGACATGAGGTGATTGGCCTCACGTAGGTCCTGAGGGGTACCGCGGCGAATGAGCTCCTGAAGTTTTGCGGATTGGGCATCACGCTCTTCCTGTTCGAGTTCAGCAGCCGAGCGCAGGGAGTCACTAGGGTTAAGGACAGCTGCGTCGTCACGGCCAACTTCAGGAAATACGTAGCCCTTATAGGAGAGAAGGCGGTGCATATCGCGGATGTAACCAAGATCGTCTTTGTAGCGAGAGGTTTTGCAAATGGTTTCTTTCCACTCCTCAATGGCTTCAAGGATAAGCATTTGAGTCTTAGTGTAGGAAAGCGGGGGCTTCTCGGGAAACTTGCGAACAAGCTCATTGAGAAATTCCTTGCGGGAAATTTGTAGGTGGAATGGATAGCCGCAGTTTTTGACGCAAATGTCAAGAACGCCCATGGCCAGGATGGACGTCTGCGGAGTGCGCGAGTTGACAAGTCGCACAATGGCCACAGCAGCATCTCGCGGCGCAGAAGTGCCCTTCTTGGCATTGATGAGGTCTGCGATTTCCAGGTTCATGCTGAGGTTGGGTTCATGGTAAGCAGGATTACATGCCCGCGTAATAAGAGATTCCAGCTTCTGCGCATAAGTGCGACCGGAACGAGACGATAAGCCTGCGGAAGAGGAAGGAGTCGATCCCGAATAGCCGACATCTGTTCTGAAACGGTCAGTGTAACTCATCAGTGAAGCTCAATTGGCCTATCAGTGTCCGGGAAGCGCGGGAATAGGGGAGGGAGCAGAATAACAAGGGGCAGCAGGGGGACGTCTAGATAGTGCACCTGGTTGAAGACCCACGTAGAAGTCAATGAGTACTACTTGTCAGGTGTTCGAATTAAATTCTTGTATGCAAAAGGCTCAGGATAACCAACTAGGCGGGGTAGGGGAGATGGCGAAGTTGCACAGCGGTGTTGTCAGATCTCCGTGAGTGGGGGGCAAGTTACCCTGCCGATGTGCTCGGGGTACCGGGGGGAGGGGGGGCCGCTGGTAAAGTGGGCAGTGCAGAAGGGGCTGGATGGTGGGCAAATGGGGTCGGTAGGGGAGTTGGATTGGCCTGGTGAAAGAACTAGGTCTGGTACGATCAATTTCGTCACATTGGCCAGTCGTGCTGTCTGCGACTTGCGAAACCGCTTCACTCTGCTGTGCCATGATTTTAATCATACAGGACACGTTATCGGCGGCCGCTTTGAGATAAGTCGCAAGGCATGGTCATTACGAGGGAGATGGAAAAAAAGCGGAAGTGAAGAATAACAACAACCTCTGTTCAGGTCAACTCAATTCAACTAGCGACTTTTGGAACCTCTCCACCATTCAGAATCCACTGGTTCCAGCACCATTGCGAGTCTCAAGCGTTGCTCACACAGCTCCCAGCCACCAAACCGGGCCCCCCACCCATCTCAAGCTGCCCCATTATGTCCAACTCAGACGGACTCGTCGATGTTCTCGAGGACCAAGACTCTGAGACAACTGACGAGTACTCTGAACTCATCAAACAGGTGGGAGTCCGCTTTGATGCTCTTATGGTCGGCATCAGACGCCAGGTCCAGCTTATCTCCGACCAAACGCTTGCCAGTGTTCAGGCTCGGCACAACACCATTGAGGCAACAAATTTGAAAACTGTTGACCAAGATATCAGCAACATGAAGATCCTGCTACGGCAGTGCGACGAGCTGGAATCGGAATTTACAAAGATTCGTTACATCAAGGAGATTTGCGCGGATTTCAGAGTGCGTCTTCGGCAAGCAGAAAAATCAATCACCTCTTCAAGTCCCCAATTGACCCTTTAATTTATTAATAAATAGCATGTTTATCGCCTGTGACTGCGCAGGGAATTGCGGAGTCGGATACCAGCTACTATGGCCGTGGCTATTCCCTTCAATGTTGGGCGGGCTGGCTCTGAGGAGTAAACCCCAGCAGCTTCGAACTTGTTGACCTGCCACTTATCGCTGTTCTCGTGCGAAGAAATTTGCTTGGTATAGTATTGCTTCATGTGCAACAGCTTGTGGCGGCGATTGCTCTGTGATCGTAGAGCGCTAACAAGCCGGTTTTCACGATCTTGTTGTTTTGACAGCAGCTTGAGCTGCTTCGCCTTTATCTCACGAAGTCTTGCTTTGACTTGGACTTTGTAAGATGAATACTTTTCCTCTAGCCCTCGACTTTCGGACCGGAGACTAGTAATCTCTCCTGTTTTGGCCACAATGCGTCGCTCCTTTTCTTCAACTTCAGCTTTCAAATCACCAATTTGAGAATTGAGAGTCGAAATCTCGCTTTTGCTAGCAGCAAGCTCTTTCTTGCACCGAAAAAGATCGTCCTTGGCTTCGGGTAACTCTTTGTCGGCCCTGAGAATCTCCTCCTCCCACTCCTTCTCTCGGGCGCTGAGGCGCTGACATTCGTTTTTTGCACGTCGTAGCTCACTCTGGCACGCATTCAACTCGTCATGAAGCCTGTCTAGCTCGCCTCGGCTCTGGCTAATTTCTCTGCGAGAAATAAGAAGCTCTTGTTTGACCTTGCCAAGATCTGTATCAGAGTCAGCACACTCCTTCAAGGCAGTGTCAAACTCGGCCTGCAAAGTACTCAGCTCGTACTTCAATCGAGATATTTCCCCTTCGCTTTTCTCCTTTGCCGCAAGTAGCATATCTTCGTTTTCTACTTGCATCACAGCCATGTCATCTTGCAGGTCTTCCAGCTTGGACTTGAGGTCGTCAACTTGGGTTTTCAAGGAAGAACGCTCGCGCTCAAGAGAGTCAATCTTGGATAGGTGACGACTTTTCTCAGACTCATAGCTTTGCTTCATTTCATCAAATCTTGCATTTTCTGTGGCCAGCATTTGTTTGAGATTCTCGCTCTTATTCTTGAGAAGGTCCCCTTGCTGCCTTTCATAGTTTTCATTGAGTCGCTTCAAAGATTCGATTTGTTTGTCTTTTTCTTGGATGTCTGCTGCATTGTTTTGCATAGCCTGCTTGTATTCTTCTCTGGCTGCCCTCAGATCTGATTGTGACTTATCGAGATCTTGTTGAAGCATTGTGAGGGACGATCGATGATGAGAGTTATCTCTCACCAATGAGTCATTATCGCTTTGTAGGCGTCTTATGAGACTGTTTAAAGACTCTATCTCGTCCTTGAGCTGAGCAGAACCATTTCCTGAAGCAAAAAGATTAGTCTTATTCAAAGAACTTTTGAAAGTTGTATCCGCTTTCGCGTGGTGCGACTGCATTCTCAAAGAGTGATTCTCTGCCTCAAGAATTTCAACGCGCTCACTCAGTCTCTTCACATCTGATTGTGCCCTGTTTAGCTCAAGATGATTGGCTTTAGACTGGACTTGAATTTTTGGAGACAGGATGGCAGAAGTGGATTGAGTCTTTTTCAAAGACTGATTTTCTGCTTGCAATCGAGCAATTTCCTTCTCTTGAGCTTCAACTTTAGCTTGAGATTCGCTGAGCTTGAGCTCTCGGTCAATAGTCTCCCAATTCTGCTCTCCAGAGATCTGCTTCTCCATCAAAAAAATCTTGAGCTTCAGTGACATAATGGTGCGCTGCATATCACTAATTTGATCTTCCTGTCTTCTTAATGGCAATGTAGTGTTATCATCAGCCCAGCGCTTTGGAGCTGGGCTGGCTGATGGCCTGCTAGTCAGGTGCACATTTTTGTTGATGCTTGCGGCGCCAAGTGGAGTCCTGGTGGACTTTGAATGAAGATCCGAAAACTCGTCAAAAAAGCTGTCTGTAGTGACCGAATGCTTAGCACCTGGCGATTGTTTTGGGGCCATAACGCTGTTTCTGAGTCCGCTCGACTGCTTTACTGAATGGGGCCCTGAATGGGGCTTATTGAAAAGCCCATCGCCTTGGGCAGACGAACTACCCTGGGGATACATAATTGAAACTATATCCAGCGATAAAAGGTTAGTACTGTTGAAGAATTAATTGCGATATCTCAAGTGACTGGTTTCTATTGTTTATGTTTTGACCTAAGAAGGAAGGTGTTATTGAAACAAATCGATACGGCTGTGATGATCACGTGCTTGACCAACAGCTGAAGAGTGAGCGATGAGGGCAGTGCCCGAGCTTGGAGATGCAACCAAAAAAATATGCGCTCGTTTTATGCAGGGAAAGCCTCCTTCAGTTTCTCGGCAATGTCTTCTAATTTGTCACCCTTCACCAGCATGAGGTGGCCCATAGGGTGAATGCCATAGCTTTGGAAGGTTCTCTTGGAGTCAGTATTTTGCACCTCCTTGGAGAAGCTGTAAGTGCAGTGATGCTCGGCCAGCTCGTGGATGAGTGGGTCTTCCTGATGGAAGTAGAAAATTTCTGGGGCCTTGCGCACCGACTTGCCCTTCTTTGTCGGCCGGGCATCAATAGCGTCAACCTCTGAGTCCTTTTCCGTAAAAACCTTGGAAAGAATAATAAAGTAGTCATAGCTTTCCTTGGCTTTCTTGATCTCATCGACCAAAATACTGTACAAAGGAGGAACGATCTCCTGAGGCATGTTGATGAGTCTTTCAGAGAAAAGAAAGCCCACCTTCTCCTTGGAAGAGGACAGGTTCAACCTCCTCAGCTCTCGATAGAAATTAGGATCGCTTTGAGTGCGTTCAATAAAATAGTCTCTGTACTCAGTTGGCAGATCCTTGTAGTTTAACACAGAAAGGACGGCGAAGGGATCGGATTCAGGCCCATCAGTTTTGATGGTCGTTCCAATGCTTTTCACAAGCTTGTCTGCCAGGTCTGAAAGCTCAAATCTAAGGTTGTCAGCGTCAAGCAGCTGTCGCAAAAGGTTTTTGAAAGCATGGTAGTCAATTTCCTTGGGATCAAAGAAATCGAAATCGACGTTGACCAGTTCCTCATCTTCCTCAGAATCAGACTCGTCAGCTCCTTTGGCTTCCGTTTCTGGGACTTCGATAGCTTCCTCCTCCAGCGTCTTTCTCTTCGACATTTTTTTTTGTTTGCAGGTCAGGTTGTTATCATCATCTCTCGTATATTATTTTTCAAGTTTGTCACGTGCACTTACTTTGACTGTAATCAAGCCCAGGTCCGAGAGTTTGACTTCTGCTGATTGACAGATAACAAGCTTTTCATATCTAGTGTTTTTTCAATCTAGTACTGTACACCGCCAAGGGTTACTTCATCTTATCGCATGGGCTTGGTAGACTACGATGATAGCAGCAGTGGGGGCGAAGGCGCGGATATCGCGAGCAGTCAACCAAAATCCGAGCCCACCTCGGAATCGACAGGAACATTGATGACTATTGCGGCCCAGAGGACTCTGGAGTCTCCTTCAGCGTCTTCTTTGGAGTCGGTATCCGCTCCCTTGGTCGACCCGGCTGCTTTTCGTCTGAACGTTATTGCTCAGCGGAAACGAGCGGCCGCTCACGAGGATGGAAAGATCAGAAAAAAAAGAGCAGATCCATGGGAATCTTCAGATTCTGAATCACAGGGAGCATCTGAGCCCGAATTTGGCGATGCTCAACCAGCTCAGCCAATACCTGTAGCGCTGGTTGAAGACGCTCCCAAGCAGGAAGTTTTCAAAGAATACTCGGAATTCACTGGTTCGCAAGAAAGGGATTACCTTGGAAGGTCTTACATGCATATTCCTCAGGATTTGAATGTAAATCTACGGAGTTCTCCTGGTTCTGTTACTTTCACACCCCCAAAGAGGCTGGTGTTCACATATTCTGGGCATTCTAAAGGTGTCACCTCGATGGAACTCTTCCCTGGTTCTGGCCACCTGCTTTTAAGCGGCGGAAATGACTCTCAAATCAAATTATGGGATATCTATCACCAGAGGGAGCATCTCAGGACCTTCTTTGGACACAGAAAGACGATAAAGTCCATCAACTTTGACCCGTCTGGTAAAACTTTTGTGTCTGGTTCCTATGACCAGCAAGTGAAGCTCTGGGATACAGAAACAGGTCAATGCATAACACGAATTGATATGAAATCCACCCCCAATTGCATCAGGATTCATCCAGAAAAACCCAATGAGGCCCTGGTGGCCCTTGCCAATGCCAAAATTCAGCAAATTGATCTACGGTCGCAAAGCATTATTCAGACGTATGATCACCACCAGCAGGCAGTCAATTCAGTTACTTTCGTGGATGAGAATTTAAGGTTCATGTCTACATCCGACGATAGATCGGTGAGAGTCTGGGAGTACGGTATCAATGTTCCAATCAAGACCATTTCTGAGCCATCCTCTGTGTCTATGCCGTCAATGAAACTGCATCCTTCGGGCCAGTATGTTGCTGCCGTCAGTCTCAATAACAGCATAGCAGTGATTGCTGCTACTGATCAGTTCCAGCAATTGCGGAAGAGAAATATGACAGGCTTGAATGCTTCGGGCTATCCAGTGCAACTGGACTTCTCTTCAGATGGCAACTACGTTATGAGCGGCGATGCCAACGGATTCGCTTGCTTCTGGAACTGGAAAACTAAGAAACAGACTAAAATAAAGACCCACCGGGGTCCCGCGATTTGTATAGCTGCTCATCCCCACGAGAAGAGCATGGTGCTGACGGGAGGAGCCGATGGGCTTATCAAGGTATGGAGATGAATCATGACAGGTAGGTACATTAATATATAGCATTTATGCATAGAAGGACACAGACTTGGACTTTCTGGACTGGACTTCAGAGATGGCCTCAACGTAGTCTTCGTGAAAAACCTTGTTCTTACCGCTTCTGAGAGCAATCATGCCTGCCTCAACGGCGACAGCCTTAAGCTGAGCACCGTTGAACTCGTCTGTTGAGCGAGCCAGCTCTTCCCAATTAATACCACCATCATCGATGGTCATCTGGCGCGAGTGGATCTGAAGAATGCCCTTTCGGGCCTCTTCAGTCGGCAGTGGAAATTCGATCTTACGGTCGAGACGACCAGAACGCAGCAAAGCAGGGTCAAGAACGTCCACTCTGTTCGTGGCAGCCAAGACCTTGACGCGGTCGTCGGAGCCAAAGCCATCCATCTGATTCAGCAGTTCAAGCATGGTGCGCTGCACCTCTCTGTCACCTGACTTGTCAGAGTCGAAACGCTTTGTTCCGATAGCATCAAGCTCGTCAATGAAAATGATGGTAGGCGCTTTTTCCTTGGCTAGAGCAAACGCATCACGCACAAGCTTTGCACCGTCACCAATAAACATTTGCACGAGCTGGGGAGCAGCGAGCTTGAGAAAAGTGGCGTTCGTCTGGGCTGCACAAGCACGAGCTAGCAGAGTCTTACCGGTACCTGGAGGACCGTACATGAGTGCGCCCTTTGGAGGCTTGATACCCATTGTTTTGAACTTGTCAGCCTGCTTCATGGGGGAAACAACGGCCTCATCGAGCTCCTCGATCTGCTTATCGAGACCACCGACGTCTGTGTACTGCTCTGTGGGTTTCTCATCCACCTCCATGGCTTTGACTCGCGAGTCGTACTCCGGTGGCAACTTGTCGAGGACCAGGTACGTGTCCTTGTTGACACCAATGAGGTCGCTTGGTTTGAGCTCTTCGGGATCGACGAGGCCAATCAGAGGCAAAAAAACTGTTTGGCGGGTAGAGGTCTTGATGACTGCAGACTTTCCAACACGCTGAGCATCAAGGTCAACGTTGGCGCCCTCCTCATTATCCTCAGCCTGAACGTCGAGCAGCTCGACAACATTGCCCACCAGATACGGCAGATGCTTGTTGTTTTCAATTTTCTCCTGGTTCTCTTTGATCTTCTCCTGCATGTTCGATGAATCGTGTGTGAGGCGCTGGTACTCTGAGCGCATGACCTTGATTTCATTCTCGAGCAGTTTACGGCGGTTGATAATGTCGGGAACGGAAGAATTGAGGACATCCGGGTCGATAGCATCCTGTTCTTCCTGTTGCTTGTCTACTCTCGTAGCGTCCTCCACGCTCATTGCATTCTCGTCAGCCATTCTATAAACTGTAAGCGGTGGTGGTTGTGATGAAGGAGAGAGTTGGAGTGGCAGCTGGTGACTTTAGTAAAGCTCAGTAGCGCCTCCCAGTCCCAGCATGTCCCAGAAGTCCCAGCAGGTTCCAGCGGGACGGAAGATGCTGGGAGGTTTGGTGAGAGGTTGGCGGGGCAGGGCCTGGGGGTTATGGGGAGAGGGGAAGGAGTCAGGAAAGAAGACCAGAGAGGCTGGTACTGATTCAGGAAATTCATTACTGAGCGGATCAAACTGATACAGGTGTGTTGAAATTTTTGCCATAAGCAAAGCTTCAAAGCGAGTAAGTCATCCATCCAACGGCGGATCTCGAGCTGACCGAGTCTTTCGATGGACTCTCTCAACAAGAGCTCAACACAGAACAGATAGATGCAACCAGGAAGCATCACCAGTATTTTAAACACCAGATTATTAAATACATATTAAAGAATGTAGGTTCAAAAGCTACTGACCGCAGCTCGTGTGGTGGCCAAATCGACCCTAGGGTCTGCTCAGCGCAGCGTTGCGGGGACCGTTGACGGCTTCATTCAAGGCAATCATGTTGGCCAGGCGCGACTCTTCATCACCGCTGGCAATGGCAGCATCCTCAGCAATGGGATCCAGCTCCGTGCCCGACTTAGCGGCCGAGGACGAGAGACCCTCAATGGCTGACTGCGAGGGCATGAAAATGACATGAGAGCCAGAGGTTCTCGCCATGTTCTGCATGGCCTCGAGATATCTGATCTGCATAGCAGCCTTGGAAGCCAAAATATCGGCAGCCTTTCTCATGAGCTTAGCAGACTCCACCTCAGCCTTGGCGGTAAGAATCTTGGATTCAGAGGCACGCTTGGTCTTGGCGACCAGTGCCAGCGAAGACTCGAGCTCTGCCGACAGCGAGTAATCCTTAATGAGAATCGACTCTACCTTGACACCCCAGTTCTGCACAGATTCGTCAATAATCTCCTGAATTGCTTCGGCCAGCTCTTCGCGGCGCTCGATAATGTCCTGCAGCACGCGAGCACCAACAACGTGTCGAAGGGTCGTCTGTGTGCGCTCCTGCAGGGCATGGACAATGTTTTGCACTGAAAACATGGCCTTATGAGGAGAAACAACGTGGTAATACATTACGGACGAGAGGTCGATGGTGACATTGTCTTTGGACATGCAGCGCTGCATGGGAATATCAAGCACGCGCAGTGTCACGTCCACGGTGTGGAGCTTTTCGGACAGAACGTTAATTTTCACAAGGCCAGGGTCAGCCGACTTGTAAAACTGGCCAAACTTGGTGACAAGTCCAACATTGCCCTGTTCAACAGACTTGAACGGGTTAGGAAAGCAGAAGCAACATGGAATTGTTCCTAGAGCACCACAACACTCGCCGAGCGAGTCAATGAGCGATCCATACCAGCCATTGTTTGGAGTTGGCATGACCTGGGCATAGGAGGCCTGCAAGTCCGATTTTTTGACCGGCTCGACGCGAATAACGTCTTCAGCAACATGCTTTGCCGGGGGCGGCTTGACAAACGAGCCCGAGCCGTCGTCAAAGTCTTTGCCCTTGTTGATTGGTATTTCGTCAGTGTTAAACGACATTTGATATAAAGGAGTAGAATATTTGCGCTGGAGCGAAAAGAATTATTGAGCGGCCAAGGCATTGCTTGCTTGGGCCTTTTATATACAATAATTTCAGCTGAATCCGCCTCAAGGGTGCAAACGAGCTGCAAGGCGGCAACGGTCTGAATTGGGTAAGTGCATCACTTGGCAGCTGACCCCGTTACAGCAATTGCGTCCAGCTGCGGAAAGCAATAAGGGGGGAGGGGAAGCGGGGTGGGGGGACTAAGTGAAAACAGAGGCTGAAGTAGCGGCAGGGTGCCCAACGAAGATTACTGGTATCTTCTAAGGGGGATCAAAATTCACCCAGCCGTCAGTAACGTGAAACTACCCAGGCTTTGCTTGGCCAGACTGGCTGCGGCTGCATGCCGGCTCGCCAAGTCGCGCGTTGCTGGTTTCGTATTTTGAAAATACGAGGCCTGCGATAGCGGTGTGGTGGCGCGGCAAGATAGCATGCACTGCGCCTGCCAGCGCCTGCCGAGAATGAGCAGCAGCTCACAACGGGCCGTTCCCGACACCCCGCAAGACAGATTTACATTGGCTTCTGGCACCCCGGACCAATGAGCTTCGCTCCTGGGCATATGGGGCCACCACTACCATGACTCGCAGATGACAGTGGGACTTGGCAGTCCTACTTGGGAAGTGCGACTCCGGGTGTGACTCCTGTGCTGGGCGGACATCACACCGGTCAAACGTCACCCACGCCTGCCAAACAGCCGGAAAGCTCAGCCTTGATAGATTCCGGGGTGTCTGACACACAGACCAAGGCGGCGTCTCTGCACGCACGCGCAATAGCTGATTGGCCAGACCTCATTGGAATCATACGAGCCACCCTTACAATCTCGGTCAGCTGGGGCTGCAGGTTGAAGATCAGCGGCTCGGCAGAAGTTGGCTACGTCATCGGATAATAAAGCAAGAAAAACGTTGCTGCGGGAAATGATTGGGATTAAAAGTGGACGGGTGAAAGGAGATACATTTAATGGTGTTTGAAATGATTATCTAGCGTTACTGAAGTACTGAATTGGCCTGTGCCTCCCCATTGTAATGCCCTGTTGGAGGCAAATCTTTTGGCCGTGGCTGTGCCGATGGCGAAGCAGACACAGCACACCACGGCACCGCTCCCCACAATCATGCTATCGAGCAGACGCCAATATGATATGCAGAGCCTTGCATCAAAGGCCCCGCCACCGTTGTGAGTTGGCCGCAACTGTCTGCCATTTCTGATGCCATCGGCCATCCTGTTTCCGATAATCCAAAGTCTCGGCCAACGCCCAGCGGCATGTCCAAGCTGCCCGCCTAAACAGTACTCCAAACACACCATTCAGATTCGTAACTGATTCATACCTTCATTATCTTTTACATTCTCTGCATGTCTATTCTGCCACCCGCGCGAGTCTGGCAGCCTTGACCAGCGGCGCAAGGGAGCGAACATTGTCTGCGTTTTGTAGAAACGGGTGCCCCAGAAGCTGCGAGGCATCTGCACGGTTCTCAACCTCCACCTGAAGACACCATTCCAAGAAGCCCCGAAGCTGTGATGACAGAGAGTCCGGGTCATTGAGCTTGGGCGTGCCGTTCGTAACAATAAGGTAGAGCGCACGGATCGGCGACTCCTTGAGGTACGGCGGCTCACCATCAATCATCTCAATGGCCATAATGCCAAGCGACCAAATATCAATCTTGGGCCCGTATTCCTTACGCGAAACAACCTCGGGCGCCATCCAGTAAGGAGTGCCCACCATAGTTGTTCGCTTGTTGTGAAGTTCATTGATTTGTGCACAGTATCCAAAATCCGTCAGTTTGATCTCACCACGTGTGCTAAGAAGCACATTATCAGACTTGATATCGCGGTGAATCACACCCTTGGAATGTAGATGCTTTAAGCCGCTGAGAGTCTCACGACAGACAGCACCTATCTGGCCTTCCGTCATGAGGTTGTAAGTAACCACATCTGTGAGAGAGCCTCCTTCCATGTACTCCATAATGACCCAGAGATCGCCACGCGTCAGGTACGAGTCAATAAAGTTGACAATGTTCTTGTGGCTGGACTCTTTCATAACAAGAATCTCATTGATAATGAGCTCCTTCTTTGGCTGCTGCTCCAGGTTCATCTGCTTAATAGCGACACACTGCTCAGTATTTACACTGACAGCTGTATACACACCTCCCGAGGCACCCTGGCCAATCTTCGACAGATTCGTGTAGAGCTTGGTGGGATCACCAGGTGAGCAAATCTCACTGAGCTTCTTGATGACTTCTGTGTCCTTCCGCTTGCGTGCCTCACGGCGCCGTGCCTGAATGGCCGGGTCTTTCGAGGGCTGGTGCACGGGGCCGCCGACAGCACCACCAGTGGCCTTTTGCAGTGCTAGGAGTTGCTCCTGCTGGTCTTGGCGGTGATCCTTGGGCTGTGAGATTGGAGGTGGAACTAAAGTTCCCGCTGGCTTGCGCGCAGCCATATCCTTGGTGGTCGAGGAAGATTTTGTTGAGTGTGCATAATAGCTTTGTTTCTGCTGGTGGTGGGGTGAGGCAGCGTACTGCTTGGGATACTGCGGTTTGCTGCTCTTGTAATAATGTTGCTGTTGTTGTTGTTGCTGCTGCTGCTGCTGCTGCTGCTGCTGATGGTGGCGGTGCACGCTCGACGGCGATGATGTGTGCTGCTGGGCCTGTACTTCAAGTTTGGAGTAATTGGGCCGGACAGACGGCACACCTAGCGGAGGAGCTGGCGGGGGCCTAGGGGGCGGGGATTTGTTGAGCGTTGCAGTGGCAGTAGACTTCGGAGTTGTGTCTCCCCCAGCAATGCTGTTGGCAGCCGATGATGCCGAACGGGAGGGCGTTCGCGATCCGTCGTTGTCAATGGACCTGGATGGCGAGCGTTTGGGAGAGGTTGCAGCAGCCGACTGCGTTGGCGTACTGACGGCTGTCGGCGGCCCGACCGAGAGTGCTGCGTTTGATGGTGCGATTCCCTTTGGTGGCTTCGGCACAGGACGGGACGGAATAAATAGCTGACGGTCCGGCTGCTGCTGAAAAGCCGGGGCCGAAACTGGCACAGACGGTGCTGGACGAGGCCGCGAGAAGAAGTCGTCAATGTGTGCATGGTCAGAAGTGATGGGTGGTGAAACTGGCGGGGTCGAGGGCTCTGAGTGCATGAGCCGCTCAAAAGAGTCCTTTGTAGAGGAGCGCTCGCGCTTGAGAATCTTTGCGCCGGAAAACTTGCGCCACACGGAATCATCCGAGGCCGAAGCGGCTGCGCCAGTGGCCTCCTGATAAAAGTTGACAGCGTCAAGGGCGGCTTGTGGGTGCTGGCGGACTTCAGTGTTTGAAATGCCAGAGGATTTCAGCAGCATGTCCCACTCCGGGGGGATTCCGGTGAACTGGCCGGTGGAGTAGTCAAACCCAACGTGGGTTACGAGCTTGGCATTGTAAGGGTCCGAAATTTTCAGCTCGGAGCGGGCGTCCTCGACACCCGGGGACGAGGCCGATCGCATGGAAGAGACAAGAGACGAAAGGGCGCCCTTGATGGCCTTTGTGGAGCCGTTGAGAGTGGCACGGCGGCGCTGCATGACTGGCTGGGGCGCGTCGTCAGCCAGCGGCGACAGAATCTGCTGTGAGGAGCGGCCCGAGGGGGTCCGGGAGCCCTGGTTGACGAAGTACTCTGAAACATGGTTGACCGAGGGCGTAGACACCGAGGCCGAGGACGTTGTGGCGGAGGAAGAGACTGTCATGAGCGACGATTCCGATGTGCGAATGGGGAGGTTCTTTTTGAGGGCAGAGGCGCCAGCCGAGTCAAAGACAATGGGGTCGTCAAGCTGGCGGCGCTGTGTCTCTGGGGACGAGGGCTGGGAGGGACCGGATGTGCGCAGCGACAGGTTTTGGGCGCGGGCAAGATCGGCGGGGTCGAGCTGGGTAGAATCGTTTGTTGTCATGGCGATGGGCGGCTGCGGCGCAGGGCGCGGCGACAGGTCACCAATGTGGTGGGCTGGGGCAGGCGACGAGGGTGCGGACTGTTCGTCTTGCTGCTGGTACACGTCAAGGAGAGTTGCGGCGTCGCCCAGGTCCAGGAACTGCTGCGACGGGAGGGACTCAGCGCCAGCAGTCATTGGGCCTGTTTTTGGGAGAAAAGGGGTTTGGCTAGAGCTGGAGCTGGAGCTGGCAGGAGCTGGCAGGAGCTGGCTGGCAGGAGCTGGCTGGAGCGGAGGGAAATTGCGGCAGCAGGCAGCGGTGTGTCGATTTCACTGGAAAAAGAGTCGGGGGTGTGAGAAATGCAACTATTGGGAGGGAGGGAAGTGACGGGTAGTGAGAGAGGGAAAGAGAGAGAGAAGGGCGGCTGGGAAGGGCGGCGTAGGGCTGAGTTTGGGATGTGCGTTGGATGCGTGCCTTTGGGTGCGTCGTGCTGTGGGGTGGGGCGGGGCTGGTGGGAGGAGGGAGAAAAGGTGGAGAGGGAGGATGGTGGGAGGAGGGAGGAGGGAAAGTGGGCCGCGAGGTGGTGGAGAAGCAGTTCAGGAACTGGGAGCAAAAGCGGGACAAAGCAGGGCAAAAAGCCGGCAAATAGCGTTTTTTGTCGTGCAGAGATGGCAAGTGAGTCCACGCGGCGGAAACAGGGGACGGCGTAGTCGGCCGATAGGCAACTGATCTGTAGCCGGACGTGGGGAGAGGAGCTCTAGAGCGAGCCCACAAGGGTCCAGGGGGGGGTCCAAGGGGTCCTGCGGGTTTGGGGCGTTCAGGACGTCTAGGGAACGACGTCCCCGGCAAAAATCGCGGACACAACGGGACACAAAGCAACATGCTAGGAAAGTCAGGGACTCCGCTCTGCCTGTCGACCCTGCCCGCCGCTCACCTGTCGGCAAACACCTGCTGCATTCTGTGCCCCTGGTGGCTCGGGGGGACGCTGGCAGTGGGTATTTCAGCAACGGCAGGCGCGGTGGATCGACGCCCTACGTGCTGGCGCTGAGGCAGTTGGGGGGTCCCTGTGCCAGTCAGGCAAAAACAGGGACGCCCCATAATTTCGCTGGGTTTTTTTCCTCCCCCTGTCTCTTCTCCCTGTCCTCCCATCCTGCCTTCTCTGCCTCTTCTCCTCCTCCACCTCTTTCCCTGGGCCGCTCGGTTGCCTACCCTCTCCAACCCTTCCTCCTCCTGCAGCTCGGCCTTTGAGTTGCGCACCAAACTCCCAGTACACTCAGCTCCTGGTGTCAGATGTAGACATAGAGACACGGTCAATTTCCGTGGAATAGGTCAATTCCCGCAGGTCATGGCGTCCCTGGCTGGCAATTGCAGCTATGTTGTTTTCACAGCGAAAGGACCTTGCTTTCTGCCCAGCGGCCTTCCACCTGGCAGGTGTGCCGCTAGCTAGCCCCTTTCGAGGCTAGCACCAAAAAAGAAAAGAACGTGCTTCATCCTGCACGCGCGGTGTCTTTCCACTAACTAGAGTCCAGGGGCCGTACTGGCTGATGTCTGCTGGGGAGGGGGAGGCTACTAGGCGGTCGACTCCGAGGCTAATGCGAGCCAGTCTCAGAGCAAAGAATTGGCTGGCTTGCCAAGTCCATGTTCATTTGACAAAAATCTCAGCTACCGCAGGCAGATTTCCCCCAAGTTCATCCCGAGACATTGACCCAAGTAGATCACCCCAGTTTTCGTCACTACCAGAGACATTGCTTGGCGGCCGGCTTTGTTGAACTCCGCGTTTCTTTGACTGGTGGCTGATTAAGCAAAATCTACTGCGCAGTCTTCCATTCCGCAACTGTCTCATTTTGGCAGGCCTATTTCCACGTTGTCTTCAGTTCACAGCCCAGCCCGGCCGCTTGGCCGTCCCTGCGGCCCTCTGCCACTAATGCAGCTCCCTCCCCCTGCCTGGGGCCGTCTGGTCCCACAAGGCGCCGTTGAGACAGCTGCCAAATGGCCGAGTGAGTGGGGGAATCGACACTGACTGGGCGGGATCCCGCAATACAATATAGCCCGGGACCACAAGAACGACTGAGGGACTGAGGGAAAGTAATAGCTGAAAGAGATTGCAGGCGACACTGCAATCGAACAACAGCTGGTTAGCACGGCCACGGACTTGTCCCAGTCCTCGGCTCTTGGCAATGGACGCTACTGCCGTGCCGTAGCGTTATGTCGGCCTCCGCCCAAACCTCCCAGAGCGTCGTGCAGGGGTTGCTGTCGCCGCGCAGGACCTGGCGGCCACAGCGACTATGACCTCATGTTGGCACGGTTCGCGTAGCAGTGCAAAAAAGGGCTGCCATTCTACGAACAGCAGTCTCATCAGCCAAGCCAATGGATTTCATCAACAAACAGCTTAGCAGCTAAAGGCTTAGCAGCTTGCCGCTTCTCAGAAGTTAGTGGCTGCCAGCTGCTGCTCATCAGTCCCACCGTGCTAGCCACTAGCAGTAGTACTAACCCCCGCGAACTAGCCAGCGCAGGGATTTGTGCAAAAGCTTGAGACCGCGCAGCTCGCTCGCTCGCTAAACCGTTTGTCAATTGACAACACTCCCCCCACCCCAATCTAGCATTTTGCCACTTCCCATAGCCAGGCGCGGCAGCCCAGCAGTAGCCAAACAAGGTAGCCCACCATTCCTGCATCAGCCACTCTCTCCCACCGCGCGTCCTTTGGGCTTTTTCGCTACTCTGCCTGTGCCAATCCTGCGCTTTAGGCGTACGTAGCCCCCCAAAAAGGCTGACCCACTGCATGCACAAATCTCGCCCCTTCCACCACCCACCTGCTTCTTCCCACTTCACCACCCATTCCCTGCCAAAACACCCCCGGGTCCGCACAACGCATCAGCCCTCCAGCGATCAGAGTTCCTAATAACCAACTATCCTCTTTCGGCTTTTGTAACATCACCCCTTCTCTTCCATTCCCCCCCTTTTCAACCCCTTCAAATTCCCACCAACTTTCCCTTCTTTTATCCCAAACCAAACAGAAAAAAACAAAAAACTTACACCATGTCGTCTTCTGGACTCCAAGCTCCTGCTGCTCAGCAGCGCCGCAAATCCTCCGTCGGACAACTCAATCTCGGAGACACAGCTGTGCCCTCCATGTCCCATGTTGCCCAGCTTCCACGCACCGCCAACAGAAAGCACTCCATCTCCAAGATCCGAGCAAAGTACGCCAAATCGTACGAAAACCACATGTGGGTTTTCCCACTGGTTTTGATGCTGTCCATTGTAGCGGCATACTACGCCACTGGCCCTGGTGAGTCCAATCCACTCCACATGTTTATTTTTCTGTCCTATCGCCTGGACTCTACCGATCCTGTCATGTACGGCAAGGGCGCAAAAGACTTTGCTTTCATCGCCTTCTACTGCATCTTCTTCACCTTCTTCCGCGAGTTTTGCATGCACACCCTGCTCAGACCCATTGCCCACAGCTTTGGTATTTACAAGAATGGAAAGGTGATGCGCTTCCTAGAGCAGACCTACGCCCTTGTTTACTACGGTATCAGTGGTCCGTTTGGAATCTACGTCATGTCCCAGACCCCCATCTGGTTCTTTGAGACAACCCCGTTCTACATTGAGTATCCGCACAAGTCCCACATTTTTGTTTTCAAGCTTTACTATTTGCTGCAGGCCGCCTTCTGGACTCAGCAGTCGATAGTGCTCGTTCTCCAGCTTGAAAAGCCTCGCAAAGACTTCAAAGAGCTTGTCTTCCACCACATTGTCACTATTGCTCTCATCTGGTGCTCTTACCGCTTCCACTTTACCTGGATGGGCCTGGTGGTCTACATCACAATGGATGTGTCTGACTTTTTCCTTGCTGCATCCAAAACTCTCAATTACCTTGATTCTAGCTGGTCGGTGCCCATGTTTGGTGTCTTTTCCATTATTTGGATCTATCTCCGTCACTGGATCAACCTCAAGATTCTCTACTCTATCCTGACCGAGTTCAAAACTGTTGGCGATTTCACCCTCAACTGGGACACTCAGCAGTACAAGTGCTGGATCTCTCAGTACATCACATTTGCTCTGCTTACTGGTCTTCAGCTCGTCAACCTCTATTGGCTGTTTCTCATCTTCAGAATCGCCTACCGCATCACCTTCAAGAACATTGTCAAGGATGAGCGCTCGGACGATGAGGACGATGAAGACGAGTCTGAAGAAACTGCAAATGAAAAGGCCAAGAAGGATTAGATTGGTGAATCTAACCCTTCCATCTATCTATAGGAAGTGTGGCCCTTCCTAGTAATGCGTAATGACGACATGCACTGTTTGTGCAGGCTACCACGGTCTGGCCTTTTAACAAACCCTCTAATATATAAAATAATATCAAGCTCGTGGTCGAGAGAATCTCTTATTTACATGCAGGCTGCTGCTGCTTTGCTCTAGTTTACTCCTTCTTCAAAGGCTTCACCTCAATGACATTTTCGTCAACCCCTGAGCCATCCAACACGTATATCTTGGAGCCAACAGCCAATTCCACTCTCATCTTCTTCTCCTGCTTCGCGGACCCCGTCACAACGACGTTGACTTTCGCCAAGCGGCTGCTGGGCTTTCGCACAAGTCCGTATGTAAGCACCTGCATCGACTCATCAAACCCAGAAGGCGAGGCACGAAAATCCTGGAATATAGCCTCCACTGGCGTGAATGCAAGCTCTGACACATCTGGATTGCCCAATGCGCGAGCGATATCCTGGTCATTGTTCTCCACCGCATTGAACACAGCATTTTTGACCTCTCTTGGTGGGACTTGATCGGTCAAAATGTCCTTGTCGTATTTCAGGTGATACGAGCCCATATTTGACCATCGCTGATCAAACAATCGCCGCTCAACCCGCTTAAAGTGCCGAAAGAGCAACCACGATCCCAGCAGAAGCGGTGGAGCAAAGATGATCAGAAGAGGAGTTGCAACGAAAAAGATGAGTGCTGTGGCTCCTGCGATAGCTCCGAAGGTTCGCACAGGCGTGGGAATCCACGAGGTTGCTGCGCTCATTAGGCTCTTTCTTCGGAAAGACTCATAAGGCAAGAGCTGGCGAGATGAAGAAGAAAATGAAGCTCTATTAATAAGCACAGCGGCTGGTAATGTGCGAAGTAGTGGTCTGCATGCTGGCAGAGCTCTCAGCGCCAATCCTGGAGTCACTCTTAGCATTGGTGGAGATGTGACAAGTGTTATGTTGAGAAACAGAGGGTATTAAGCGCTTAGCATAGGGTCCCGGCATATCCGGGTTGCCATGCCATTGAAGCCAGCCAACGAGAGAGGAGCTGCGGCATTGAATCGATCAGACCATTGCAGCTCCCGTGCCAAGCCGTGACCTGCTGCTTCGTCGTCCATTTTTCCCGGCCAAGTATATTTACGCCTACAAATTGACTCGGGAGTCCCGAGTCGAGACGGAACTGGGAAACTCCGAGACTCCCTGCAGCGCACATTCTTGAGGACTGAAAAAGTAAGACAAAGGAAATATAAAGAGTAATGAGGGAAAAGACCAATAGCGGACTTTTCTCGCTTGCACTTGCACTGATGAAGGCTTCTACAATCTCGCCATATTGGGTCTTACAGTGGCGCTGGCACTGGCTTTGCTCCGATCGTTGCCTGGCCTCCTGCGGGCTAATGCGCTCTAGCGAAAACGGCCGCCTTCATCACCTGTTTAGGCAGGCGCATCTGGAGGAGCTCAGGTTGCGACAGCAGATAAGACATGGCTTGCGAATGCTAGAGAAGAGCAGAACTTTATTCAACAGAGTTTCAGTCCCTCTGAATCTCTCTTTGACGAAATTCTACACCTTATCTAGTCGGCCACCAACTCCTCTTACCCAATAATACCAGTCTTCTAGCAGTTGCTTGACGCTGAATTTGTTTCCCTGCCGCCCAGCCCCGGCTAACCAGATTTGGCAAATCGATAACCTGACTCCCCGGGCCCTTGTCCGAGCAGCATCTTTGGTCATATCTCCATCCGACCTGACATCTACAATGGCTCACTTGGACGAAAAACAGACTCTTCCTGTCGCTGAGGAGCCTTCTGCCCCAGTGGCTCCGGCTCCAAAGAGATGGACTCTGGCCCGTATTGGCAAGGGCCTTGCAATTACCCTCTTGGCCGTTGGCGCTATGCACAACATTGGAAACCGCATGAAAGCCCACGACGAAGCTATTGCCATCATTGAGCCAATCAATGAATCGCTGACTCTCGACCTTCTTTCGGACTCCAGCGATGGTATGTGCAAGCAGTTCCCTATTGTCAGACCTTCCAACTACACCTCCTCTTCCCTCGACCGATTCAAGACTAAGGAGTTCAAGAAGCTCGCTCTTGACAGACTTTCCGGCGCCATTCAGGTTCCCACCATGTCTTTCGATGATCTTGGAGAGGTTGGTGAGGATAAAAGATGGAATATCTTTTTCGATTTTGCTGACTACCTCAAGAAGACTTATCCTCTTGTTCACAAGCACCTCGACCTGCAGACCGCAAACACCCATGGCCTCATCTACACTTGGAAAGGTCAGAATGATACTCTCAAACCCATGATGTTCATGGCTCACCAGGACGTTGTCCCCGTTCTGCCAGACACCGCAGATCTCTGGACATACCCACCCTTTTCTGCTCATTTTGACGGAGAGTTCATCTGGGGTCGTGGTGCTTTTGACACCAAGAATACTCTTATTGGAATTTTGAGTGCCATTGAAACGCTTCTGTCAGATGGCTTTGTCCCTGAGCGTACAATTGTTGCTTCGTTTGGCTTCGACGAGGAGGCTTCGGGAAAGAAAGGTGCAAAGTACAACGCTGCCCTCCTTGAGTCCATCTATGGTACTGACCATCCCTTTTTCTCAATTGTCGACGAGGGTCTTGGTATGGGACGCAACTACGGAGTTAACTGGGGTGGCCCATCAATCTCTGAGAAGGGCTACCTTGATATGAAGCTCACAGTTCACACTAGCGGTGGACACTCCTCAATGCCGCCTGACCACACTGGTATTGGCAAAATGGCTCAACTCATTGCCAAGATTGAAAACACTCCCTGGAAGCCTGAGCTCACCAGCAAGAACCCCACTCTTGAGTTCCTACAGTGCCTTGCCGTTCACTCTGAGACCATGTCCCCTCTTTTCAAGAAAGCTATTTTCAACGTTGAGAAGAGCACTGTTGCCAAGAAGGCTGTTCTTGCTGGTCTTGCACAGACCAAGGAGACCAACTGGCTTGTCAAGACCTCACAGGCTGTCGACATCGTCAATGGCGGCCTCAAAATCAATGCCCTGCCTGAGAAGGTTGAAATGGCTATTAACCAGAGAATTGATATCCACTCTTCTGTTGCTGAAGTTATTGACAAGCTTATTGATAACATGAAAGCTATTGCCGCTCAGTACGACATGGCTGTTCTCTTTAATGGCACTTACTACCTGGGCTCTGAGAAATCTGATGGCTACATTGACCTTGACTTCTACTCTCCGCCTTTGGAGCCTGCGCCTCTCTCTCCCACTGACGGAGAGGCCTGGGAGGTGCTCGCCGGTTCTATCCGCCATATTTTTGAGGAATTTTCGGAGGTGTTTGAGGATCCCACCAATGGTGACAAGTCTGTGCCTGGTGAAACCGTTGTTGTCACCCCAACCTTGATGCCTGCCAACACCGACACTCGATACTACTGGAACTTGTCCAAGCATATTTACAGATACTCTCCTGTTCGTCCCAACACCTATTTTGCTTTCCACACTGTGGATGAGCGCATTGCTCTCGACACTGCTGTTGAGACCACGGTGTTCTTCTACGAGTACATGAAGGCTGCGTCTGAGTAGACTTATGATGGGAAATAGTTAAATAAATTAAACCTAGTACAGGTCTGCGGGCCACTACTGCTGCCGTCTTCTGCGATTGGAAACATCCAAAATATCCCTTTCCTTGTGATACTTGGCCTTTGCAGCTTTGCTGAGGAGGGATCTTGCCGCAGACAAACTTCCAAGATCCCCATCTACTGACTGCACTATGGTAGTGTCTATTGACATCACTGTGCTGATTAGCTGCTCGTTCGCCTCCAGTTCACATTCATCACTGTGCCTTGTTTTGGATTGGCGGATAGCCAAATTTCGCATCATAGCGTCGAAAAGTTCCAGCTTTTTTGGATCTTCTTGCTCAGGATTGGACGCAATAGTCTCTGCCCAATTCTGTATCTTTTCTAATCTTGAAATCATCATATCGATTCCGCTTCTTTCAGCAGTCAATCTAGTTTTGAGTGAACGACTACCTCCTTCATTGGAGCTGCCAAGACTGTATACATCCTGGACCGCAATTTTCTCCGCTGCTTCATTGACGATCTTTATGGGAACAGTCTTCAGGCCATCGCCGAGAGAGTAGGCTGTTAACGGGAGCTCAGTGGAAGAAGACTTGTCATAGCACATCAATACGATTTGATGATTGTTTTTAAAAATGTTCAAAGCTGCACATGAGCTCGACAACGCCACCAAGTAATCCCTAGTTGGTGCATTATCAACAATGCTGTAACAACCCACAACCTCTAGAGACTCGCCATAAGTGCCTTTGAGGAGTGAGAGTTTGTGAACAAGAAACTCTTCATCAAAGCTTTGAGTGTTATCTTGCATTGCAGCAGCCTCGAAGGCGTCTCGAGCATTCAGGACATTACCCTCAATGGTTCCTACCAGAAGCCCAAGTCCAGGGATGACGGCATTTGTTTGATTCAATTTTTGGCGAATAAGAGAATCAGTTATGGTGAGCAGCGCCAGGGAGTGTAGAGATAATTGCAGACCCGTCATTTCTTTGCCACCTTGTGTACCCCTCGTAATAGTGATGACCACTGTTCTCTCGGTCCTCCTGTGGCACCGAGAGAGAGACATGAGCACAGCCGCATTACATTGCGCTAATGTGGGGGAGTGGGCGGAGTCAGGTCGTGAAGGCTACAAATGAAAGAAGGGTAATTACTATTGAAAAAGTAGGCAATTTTTAAATTGATAATAATAAGTAGTTTTAGTTGATTGAGGCAGCTAGGCAACAGTTTTGATGTACTCATGGAAGAAGACAATTCCCTCCACATGGTAGTCGAATCTGACCCGCTCGTCGACAGTGTGAATGCCTTCGACGTTCTCCATCTTGGTGGGCGAGAATCTGTAAATATTGTCAGAGAGGTTCCAGTAGTATCGTGTGTCGGTGTTGGGAGGCATGGCAAAAGGTACCAGCAATACAGGATCATGGGCAACTGTTCCGTCTTCATCCTCAAGTGGAGCAGCCCAATCTTCAAACACATGTCTCACTGTACCAGCGAGAGCCTCCCATGCTGGCCCATCGGTAGGGGACAGAGGGGATGGTTCAAGTGGAGGGTCGGCAAAGTCTAGCTCAAAAAAGCCATCGCTCTTCGCGCTGCCATAGATGTATTCGCCCTGGCTAATCACAGCCATATTGTATTGCTTGGCAATGGTGATGGCATTGCCGGAAAGCTTGGCTAGAATGTCCTGGGTGCCTAGGTGGCGATCGATTCGATGATTGATCGAGACAGTGACCTTTTCGGGGAGAGCATTGATCTTGAGACCACCATTTACAATGTCAACGGCCTGGCTGGTCTTGACAGTCCACTTAGTCATGGGATTACCCTCAAGGACGTTGAGCACAATCGCTTCGGAGGTGGAATCACTTTCAACACTGTAGATAGCCTGTTTCAGTGATTCGGGCATAACTGGCGAGTGGTCAGCGATGCATTCAAGGAAGTTGAGCATGGGGTTTTTGTGCGAGAGCTGAGAAGGGTAAGGTGTGTTTTCAACCAGAGTAATGAACTGAGCCAGCTTTCCAATACCAGTGTGATCAGGAGGCATGGAAGAGTGCCCACCGCTAGTGTGAATAGTGATGGCGACGTTAGCGAAGCCCTTCTCGCCCACGACAGGTGCAGCGTAAGAAACACCCATGGTTCTTCCAACACCCCAGCCCTCATCAATAATGGAGAAAAATGGCTTGTCCGAGCCGTACTTTTCCTCAAGGAACTTGGCGTTGTATGACGCTCCGTAGTGGCCAGAGATCTCCTCGTCAAAACCGAATGACAAAATGACTGTGCGCTTGGGCTCGAAGCCTTCCTCAAGAAGCTGCTCGACAGCATCCATAATACCGACCAGGGTGTTTTTGCAATCCAGAGTACCACGACCCCACACAAATTCGCCATCAAAATGGCCCGAGTAAGGCGGATACGTCCAAAGGTCTACAGTGTCGTTGAGCACCGGCACCACGTCCTGGTGAGCCATGAGCACAACCGGCGCTAGCGACTTGTCTGAGCCTGCCCATGTGTAAACCTTGCCATAAGTATTGGGCGTGTCCAAAGTGAGCTTCTCGTGGATCAGTGGATAAGTGTCTCTGAGATAACTGGCAAAGGTTGCAAAGATATCCCAGCGCTTGTCCTTGCCGACCGGCCCAAGATCGTCAAATGATTCAGAGGGAATCTGGATGGCCCCGACAAATGTGTTGAGCACCTTTTCTCTGTAAGCCTTAGAAGAGAAGATGTCAAGGCTTGACGAGTTGTACTGTTCGGGGTAGAGCTTCTTGTGGAGCTTGCAGGTCCCTGGCGAGGCAAGATTGGAAGGGGCGCTGGACATTGCTGGAGTCACGGATGAGACACAGCCAGAGGACTGGTGAGCAATAGAGCCGATCGCCAGGAAACCGAGACAGATGGCAGCAGCCATTCTGAGCTTTGAGCGAGGCTTCCGGGTCAGAGGCACTTCTTGCTCGGCAGCGCTAGGCATCTCTATCTTCTCTTCAATTGGCAGATAAGGCGAAGAACCCATTTTTGATGATGCAGACTAATTAGTGGGTCTGGCGGACCTTATGTAGGGGTGTCGGGGAGTTTGCAGGGATTCTCCGATGCACTATCTGGGGCTGGGAATGCGGAGTGCGCAGTCGGTATTTACTGCAAGGCGGTTGTGCCTACCTGACTCGGTGCGCAGCAGCAGGCCGCATGTCAGAGAAGGAAGAAAGAGAAATGAAGTGAGGAAGAGTGGTTCTTGAAAGTGATATGGTGGAATAGAGTAGTAATCGTTGGAATTCAGAGCTCCAGACTTTTGTAATTTCTCGGCTTTTGGCACTTCCAGTGTTCGGACTCCGACGAGATATGTTGCCAAGCCCGAGGGCTCAGAGATAAGATCATGTCGGCAAGGTGCTCTCCCGCCGCCCAGCTGACTCGGAACCAAATTCGAGGGTCTTGCCCGAAGCGGCAGATGCCAGGCATTCTGTCAGGTCCCTGCAGCGCCGGCGCAACGTCCACACCATAAATAAATTAAACTAGAACTATCACTTAAACACTGCGCGAGTGGGTAGAGAGTACAGCCACCAATCAGTGGAAACTGCCAATTGTCCAAATCTCACCATTGCCGACCCGGTCAACCTTGATGACCTCAGCCGAAACACCGGCAACAGTCACTGTGTGCTCGGACAGGGACACAGCATCACCAGCGACGGTGCTCGTGCTAGGAGAGACAACAATATGGTGCATCAAAAAGTCGTAAATGTTGAGATCGGCATTCTTGTCGATTTCCTCAGGAGTGCCCTCCAGCTTGCGAGGAAACGAGTACGGGTGAGCGTCCATCTCGCGCATCACAGCATCTGAGGGAGCCAGCACAACCACATAGGAGTTGGCGTCGTCAAAGGAGCGCTCGAGATCGGCAAATCTGCGCAGGTAGCCAGAAAAGATGGAAATGTCCTGGTTTGTTGAGAGCGCTGTTTTGAGCAGCGTGGGGCCGGAGCGCGGCTGCTCGTCGCCAGGTTGAAGCACAACCTCGGCATTGGCGTCTGGGGCAATGCCGCGCTTGTCATGCGAGCGCAGGCCGCCAACACGCGGGTTGAAGGGCTGTGCAGCCCTCTTTTCAACGTCAAGGAGCTCCACGCCATCGTCCACAAGAGGCAGCTTATTTCTTCTCTTTTCCAAAAGCTCCACACCGTCGTCCACCAGGGGGAGTTTGTTTCTGGCGTCTCTCTTGTCCAAGAGCTCCACGCCATCGTCTACCAGGGGCAGCTTATCACGAGCAGAAACACCAGCGACAACCATAAGGGCAAGTGCAGCAGCTGAAATCTTCATGTTGTGCGTACAAGGACAGGTTTTTTGCGCCCACACTTCTCTGAAACACTTGGGTGCCTGGGGTGCCACCCATAGTGGGTCTATTGCCAAGCAAGACGTCATGAGCGCCGGCTGGATCCGGCAACTGTTGGGACATGTGGGCGTAATACTGTAGGTTTGTTGTGTTATATACCGCATCTAGACCGGCAGCGTGCCGCCTTGGTGATACTGGTGCAATCGGTGATGGTGGTGCCGTCCAGAACTGGGATCGCTTTAGGCTGAGCTTGAAATGACTTTAGTCAGCAGTATTTTGCCTGTTTCAAAGATACTAAGCTAGGTTGCGCTGTGATTACTCTGTAAACGCTCCAGAATCCAGAGCCCGGAAGCTTGTGGATATCCTGCATATCCGCTACATGCTATGCCGCGGGCATTAGCTCACCATTTGGGTGCGTGAAGACGTTAAATAGCTGTTTGTAAGAATCTGATCTATAGCCTGGCAAAGCCCAAAAAATGGTGTTCAACGGTGATGCTGCAGGGCCCTCTCGAGTCTCAAGGTGGGGCAGCACTGCAAGGCGCTTCTGCACGGCTGCTCTGCCAGAGCCCAACGTGGGAGCTTGCAGGTGCCGTGGCCCGGAGGCCTTGGACTCTGGGAAGCAGATATGTGCCGTCGGTTGACCCATTGAAACACAGATACGCCCGTATTCTTTTTCAGGCCCATGTATCTCTCTTGCTATTTTTGCTGCCCCTGCTCCCTACCTTCCCATTTGGTCCCCACCAAACCGCTTCTGGCCAACAGCCCCCCTAGGGGCCTAGGATGCATCGCTAGTGTCAGACTGCGGCCAGTATTACCGCTGCCACTGGCCTCGGGATTCTGAAAAAAGGCTCTAGGACAAGTTAAACTACCGTCCACAGGCATTGTAGGAGTACAGGCCCAGCTTAAGGTCTCTATGCAATCGTGTGCCAACCTGCCCTGTCAGTCGCCCTGGTCGCGTGCCACATCAACCCAGCCGGGGGAGTGGACCGTGAGTGGACCTTGGCTGGCAAAATACCTCGTCCAGTGAGCATGTGCCACTGCCACCGTGCCGCCGTACCGATTGGAATGCCTCGATTCATTCTTCTATTGAGCAATATATCCGCCCTTCTACTCCCTGTCCCAAGCAAGTCTTCTGACACCACGCAGGAGTCTTCCTCATTCCTTAGCAATCTTCACTTGACTCTCCTCCCATCCATCCACTTGCCTTCTCCCCTCTCCCCACAAACTTTTTTGTGGCCTCCAATCTCCCCCCGTTGTGACCTACTGGTTTATTTCCGACCCACCAGGTGCTAGCAACTAAACCAAATACTCCTTCTGCCGACCCAGGTGACCAAAGCCAACAACCAAAGCCAACAGCCAAAGCCAACAACGACAACACGATCTGTAAGGGAATGGCCCACCATCACTAGAACATTGGACCTTTAGCCAATCAATAGCAGCCTGTTCACCATCCTGCAATGCCGTATCCCGGCCAGGGCTCTTACTCAGGGTATAGCGCTCGCCAGCAGCAGCCGCAGCGGCCGCAGCAGCAGCAGCAACAACAGCATCAAGGCAAGATGCGGCTCAGACAGAGGGAGCCTTCTCTCTCCGATCTATTCCTCCAGGAACCGGATGCCTTTCTGCAACAGGCCAGCGGCTCACCTTTCACTCCGTCAGACGAGCAGCAATTCCAGCCTAAGGACACGTTTGATTCGGCTGCGGACATCACAAACGAGCCAACTCCAGAACCCATCATCATGCAGGGCAAACTGGTGCCTCGCAACGCTCGTCTTTCTCAGCTCAATTCCATCATCATGCCTACTCCGCCGGATCAGCAGAATAACATTGATAGCAGTGCAAGTTTTGACGGCATGAGTGGTCCGTTTTTACCATACTCGGAGACACCTATGCATCACCAGGGGTTCACAGATCAGAGCCATATGACCAACCTGCTGGCTCCTATGGCAAACAATCACTCCAACTTTCAATCGGCTGAGCCATCACCTCGGTATCCGGAGTTGCAGTCAATGCATTTTGACCGGCAGCAGCAGCAACACCTGATCAGGTCACAGCGGTCGTCTGAAAGCCCTATGCCTTCGCTGTTCCAGCAACAGCAGCACCAGATGCAGACGCGGCTGCGACAGCAACAGCAGCACCAACAGCAGCAAGAGTTACAGCAGCAGCAGTTGCAACAACAACAACAACAACAACAACAACAACAACAGCAGCAGCAGCAGCAGCAGCAACAACAACAACAACAACAACAACAACAACAACATCAACAACAGCCACAACAACAACCACAACAGCATCAACTCCAGCATTCACAACCTCAGGAAAATCGCCCACCCCTGTTCCAGGCTCCTTCGAGCGAAAACCTCAACGCAACTCCCGCCGAAGAGTTTCTCCGCAAAGTACGCCAGAAGTACAAACCCAAGTCTTCCATACCTCCCGACTTGTCCTCGGCCAAATATGCAGAGCAGTGCATTGCAGCGGCCACTTCTTCTCGCCTCCCGCCATTTGCCCTCCATGTCAGAGAGTACAATCTTCTCCGAAACCATCTTGAAAGTATCCATGTCACCACCTATCTCAACATTCGCAACGGTATTCTGCGTCTTTGGTTGGCAAATCCCATGGTCAATGTAACGGGCTATGAGGCTGCGGGCTGCGTGAGGGATGAACGCTATTACCCGCTGGCCGAGTTTGCGTTTGAGTTTTTGGTGCGGGCTGGCTACATCAACTACGGCTACACCAACAAGATGGTCATTGACATGCCTCCAAGCTCCCCCGGGGTCGTCAAGCAGCCTCGCATGACTATTGTCATCATTGGTGCAGGTATAGCTGGCTTAGCTTGTGCCCGTCAGCTTGACAATCTCCTTAATCGCTACAAGCTATATTTCCATGAGTATGAGGATCTTCCACGTGTTTTGGTATTAGAAGGTAGGCGTAGGATTGGCGGACGAGTCTACTCTGCGCCCATAGCGAGCACCAATCGCGATTCAACAATAGATATTGGTGCTCAGGTCATTATGGGATTTGGTAACGGCAACCCGCTTGGTGTTCTTGTTCGCCGGCAACTTGGTCTTCCTGTTGTTCCTCTTGACGGCTCTCATGATCTGATGGATAGTGTCTCGGGAGAACAGATAGACTCTGCCACTGAGGCGAGAGTTGCAAAACTATTTGCTTACGTCATGTCCAAGATTGCACGTTTCCGTAACGAACCACCTCGCCCTGTCACTGCCAACGGAGATGAAGTTCTCATGAGAGCTGCGAAAGACCCGCCTCTTCACGATTATCAAGAGCGTCCCACCATCGGTCGACTAGAAGAAAGTGGAGACCTTCCTCGGCCATATGATGATCCCGGCGAGATGGATGATGAACTCAATCCAGAGGAGGAAACAGCCAATGATATTTTCCAGCTTAAAAAGATTGGCTATGTCAAAAAATCTTTGACCCCAGAATCGTCGAGTAAGAGGTTGCTTCATCTCACACCTGAGCCTCCAAGGAAGCCATCACTGGGCAAAACCATCCGTACCTATCTTGCTCAGCTCAAAGATCTCATTGAAATCAGTGACGTGGATCTGAGACTGCTCAACTGGCATTTTGCAGTACTCGAGTACTCTACAGGGTGCACGCTTGACAACCTTAGTCTCGGCTCATGGGACCACGATCATATTAATCGTTTTACTGGACGTCATTGTATTATCAAAGATGGCTTCATGACTCTTGCTCGTGCTTTGTATCAGCTTCCTGATAAATTGGATGTGAGATTCAAGACTACTGCTAAGATTGTTGACTGGGATAGTAATAACCAAACCCCTAGCGTCACTCTCGAGAATGGAGATATTATTGAATGCAATAGAGTTGCAGTCACTGTTCCACTTGGTGTGCTGAAAGCGCGCAATTTGCAGTTCATCCCTGACCTTCCCAGATGGAAGGCGGATTCGATGAACAGAATTGGTTACGGTGTCACCAACAAGGTTGTCTTGATATTTGATGAAGAATTCTGGGATTCGAGTGCAGATTCACTTTCTCTTGTTCCTGAGTCTTTTGATGACTCTGGCGACTTGATCTTCACATTCCTGAACTGCACTCGAGTTGTTGGACGTCCGTGTTTGGTGGGAATGGCTACTGGTCACGCTGCTGAGAAGTTTTCTGAGCTTTCAGACGAAGCTATTGTGGACATGGCTAACAACACGTTGGCTAAGGCTCTTCCTGGTATCAATAGGGCGAAGTTGCTTGAGTCTTATGTGACTAGGTGGCAGCTTGATCCGTTTTCTTACGGGTCTTATTCTCATCTAGGAGTTGATGCTACTGCGGCTGACATTGACGTTCTTGCTAGACACATCAACAACACGCTGTTTTTTGGTGGAGAAGCCACCTGTCGGTCAATGCCTGGAACCGTTCACGGCGCTTACATCTCTGGTATGAGAGTTGCTAACGAGATTCTGAACTCGCTTATTGGAGAGATTCAGGTTCCGAACCCTTTGGTTGAAAAGAATGTGATGCATAACTCTGAGACTAACAACTTTGTCGGGTCAAATTCTGTTTCTCCACCTATTCATATCCAAGCACCTCCGCCATTCAAACGCACGCTTTGGAGCTCCATCAACACCCGAGTGAACACACCGACGCTTGAGCACGGGTCGAGTCAGAGCAGCCACAAGCACTCTCCGCCTGTGCACAAAGACGATTCTGATGTTATCGCGGAGACCCTGACGCATGTGGATCGAGAAAATCTTCAATCACGTCTGCGAGACCTGAAGGAGAAGAGAATACAGCGTGAAAAGGATGACATGCGCTCGAATTTGATCAAAGAATTGGGCGAACGGCCGGTGAGGCCTGAAAGGGGACGCGCGAACCCCTTTCTTATTTTCCAAAAGGATTTCTGGGATAAGTGCAGGGACGAAACGGATGCGGCGAAACAGCAAGAGACTGGCGATCCAAATATGAAGGCGTCGCGTAATGAGGTGCGAGCTGCTCTGGGTAAAATGTGGAGGGACTTGCCAGAAGATGAAAAGAACCCTTATCTGGAGCTAACCAAGAGCATCAAGGAGACGAATGCAAAAAACACTGAGGAGTTCAACCAGAAATTGAAGCAGTATGATTCTGATGCGGATGCTTTCAGACAACGATGGAAGGATGAGCATCCCAGTCTACCTGATGATGAAGAGCTCAAAATCCAGACGCTATTGCATAAAAAGAGACGTCTCTGATGATGAGTGTATATAGATTCAATAATTACTACATGTGATTAGATTAGTGGGTGTGGAAACGTGGGATCATTGTTCTCATCATTGAGCAAATGGATCAGTTGCACTGTTGATTTATCAGTGCCTGCCAGACGAAGATGGACGATAAATAAAGGGCTTGCTCGCCTGTACTGGGGACGCTAAATAAGGTTCGCCGATCGGGATGATCTCAAAAAAAATGTTGCTTGGGAGGGTTTAAAAGAAGTTGAAGAGTTTTGCGAGGCTTTGCCAGAGAGAGGGAAATACAGAGCTATTCTCTGCTTATTTCACTTCGAGATTCTTCAAGAATCCGGTTCGGCTTCCTCGCGTTCCGCTACCGGCCGGGCGTTTCCCCGCATGCCCGCGCCCATGTGATCTCCCAGAATCACGCTACAATCGCGACTTGGCGGTGCCGCCTCATTGCAGGGTGTGAGAGAGCGGATGCAGGGTGAGCAAGCGGTGCAACCTGCCAGCGGAAGAGAACGAAAAACCAGAGAGCCTACTAGCCAGACTTGGAGACTTGCTCCTTCATTACCAAAGATCTCTGAGTTCGGACCTCACCGGAAGGCCTTCTTGGCCTTCCCCCCACCCAGCCCTCAAACAAGGTGCATCTGATAACTTGGGAGATCAGATAATAGCCGAATTGGGGTTTTAAAAGCAAATTTTCTGCCTCAGCTATGCAGCCCCCCCCCCAACCCTTCGTTGCAAGCTGCGCGCTCACCCCCCTTCCTCTATAAAAGACTCCGCCTGCGCCACCTTGAAACCAGCAGCGAACAAAGACGAGGGTCCCAAAGACACACCAAACAGAAACATTTAGACAAGACCCCCACTCTCACTTAACATAGAAATGTCCAAGCTGACATCCGACGTTCTGCCCTTGCCCACTGATACCGGGGCCCTGGCCAACCGTATCAACGCAGCCACCAAGCACCAGCACAACCGTATCAATAACCTGATTACGCTCAAGATTGTCTTTGCTCTCAGAGACCCCAAGATCTACCGCCAGGGCATCCAGTCGTTCTACCACGTTTTCAAGACGTTTGAGGAGGAGTATCTGGTGGAGATGGAGAAGGACACGGAGGTGGGCCGCATTTTGAAGCAGGTGTGGACGCCTGCTCTTGCCAGAACCGAGCCGCTCATCAACGACCTGCGTTTCTACTACGGGCCAAAGGCCGACACCTTTTCCGAGCCCATTCTGGAAAAGCAGATTGAGTTTGTTGCCCACATCAAGAAGGTTGTCAGAGAGAAGCCCTACCTGTTGCTGGCCTACTCACATGTCATGTACCTTGCGCTGTTTGCCGGTGGCCGCATTCTGCGGTCCAACGTCATGAAGGCCACTGGTTTGTTTCCGCAGATTCCTGGCATGAGCTTTGAGGACGTGGCCGCCAAGGGCACCAACCTGTTTCGCTTTCAGGTGGAGGACGAGGATGTGCTGCGGGCCGACTTCAAGACGCGCTACGAGCTTGCCACGCGCAACGCTCTGAGCGAGCAGCAGAAGCGCGACATTATCGAGGAGTCCATCAACATTTTCAACCTCAACACTGCGTGTGTGTACGAGATTGCGCGCCGCAGCACGCCCAAGCTCGACATGGTGGTGGACTATGTTGCCAAGGCTGCCATGGCGCTGGTGGCCCTTGTTATTCTTTACTTTATTTA
The DNA here is from genome assembly GCA_030561725.1 of Grinbergsozyma bentonensis. Classification (NCBI taxonomy): domain Eukaryota; kingdom Fungi; phylum Ascomycota; class Dipodascomycetes; order Dipodascales; family Trichomonascaceae; genus Grinbergsozyma; species Grinbergsozyma bentonensis. The sequence continues at coordinate 28,307 of JAKTYB010000017.1, read as the reverse complement.
TGTCCGCGCCCGGATTTACTTGTAGCATTGCATATAAGATTTTGAGTCCTTCTTGGACCTGATACTATCCATATTTGAATCCATTTTTACCATGCTTTGAACCTGCCATTTACGGGCTGAGTTTGAGTCTGGTATTGATGCTTAGCTGTTTGTTTCCGGATGCTTTGAGTCTGGCATTGGTGCTTCTAAACCCGAAACTACTCCAAGCTTAGCTACTGCCCTTGATACTCTGTGCCCTTTCTCTCAGGTCTAGCGATTAGCCTCCTTGCTCTGCTCTTCCTTGACGCTCTGTGTCTGGACTACCAGATCCAGCGACAGGAAGGCAGACCGCCTCAAAGGCACAATCTGCACATTCTTGGCCTTCCACTCCGCATTGACGCCGTCAATGTAAGCGTCCAAGTCAGCCAGAACCCACAGTGACCGGTCAGACACAACTAACTTGGACAGCCAGAAGGTCATGTAGCCAACCACTTTGAGGGCAATGTTGACCGGGTGGAAAGCGTTGAAGGCATCCCGCAGAAACGCATTCACAGCGGCCACCACGGGCTGCAGCTCCTGCTCAGAGAGAGAGCGGAGCAGCACCGCATTGGGAACCTTATCGCCAGCCGGTTCCATGCCCGGAAAGTACTCCGAGAACTGCGGAATGTTGAATTTGGCAGTCTCGTAGTTACGAGGAATGCGAACGACAACCGTGGATGCAAACTCCAGGGAGTCGGGCTTGGCATAGGGGTTGGGAAAGGTAGTGACTGTGCGAGCGTACGAGTCTAGGTATTCATGGTAGTTGTAAAAGGCGGCGGGAGGCTGTTCCATGAGCCATGGAGGAGGGAGGTTGGCCGATGAGCCACTGCTGTCTTCTCACATCTTTGTCGCCACTACGCTCCCTGTAGCTAGTGACTGCCAGTTGTACTTAGTTGCTAGCAGTACTTGGTGACTCAGGAAAATCAGACTGGCACGAGAGCCTCTGGCAGAACGACTCGTGATGTCAGGGGCCTACAAAAAATACGAAAACAGCAACAGCTAGGCTTCTGCTCTTTGTCTCACAAACCTCAGCAGCTTTGCTCTCCGCTCAGGGTCGCACCTCGCTCGTCCGCTGTTTGGCGCGCTCATCGCTTTGGGCCTTGGGCACTGGGCCTTGGGCCCGTGCCCCACTCTGCACTGCGCTCACAATTTCACCAACATGACAGAAGTCTCGCTGGAACCGCAGCTCCAAGAGCGGCAAACCGACCAGCAGACGCTGGGGCACATCATTGCTCGCATCATTGCCGAGCGTGGCTCGTTTGCAGACATCACCGAAAAGGCTCTGGAAGAGGAAATCGAGTCCGAGGCCAAAAACGGAGTCGCACCAGTGGAAGCAAAGGAGAGTGGTGCAAACACGATATCTGACGATAGCAGCCAGGACACCTTTCTGAATGCTCGGGCTGAGCTCGTCAAGCAGATCGAGCAGGCCCAGAATGAGTGTGCGCTGAACCTCGACATGGTTTCCCTGCTTCTTTCCATCAGCAGGCCGCAGCAGGGCCAGCTGACAATGTCACCGGTGCTCAAGCAGGCCGTGCAGGTGGGCTCGCTGACTGCAGCTACAGTGGAGCGGGCTGCCTCGGCCGAAGACGTGCTGGTGGGCGTGGGCTGGAAGACCCGGGCGCTGGGCGACGCGGCCAAAAATATGAGAGGTGCAGCGGCGCGCCTGGCAACCGAGGTTGACAAGGAGGACCGCTACTGGCGCTCTGTGCTGGACATTGCCACCTCGGGCGAGGTTCTGTACAAGATCCGCCGCGGCGAGCGCCGTGGCATCGGGCTTAAGTACGGTTTTGGGGACTCGGGCTCGGCGTACCGAAACAAGGGCATTGCCCTTGTGAAACGAAACAAACTCAATGGCGAGGTGGAGTTTGATTTCGAGGTGCAGGGGCACAAGTCGTCCCACAAGGTTGTGACGGTGTCGATCTACAACCCGGCCGAGGCACTGGTCGGCAAGTCCACCCTCAGCGTCTTTACCAAGGAGGATACGGTCACTGACCACATTCGCAACGCCAGATCTCGCTTGTTTGAGGAAGAGCTCTTCCACGAACTTGTCAAGGAAACGCATGTGCTGCCGGGTGTGGACGCTGATGAAGAAAGCATCAGGCTCAAGCTGGCAGACGAGACAATTGTAATTGGATACTCGGAGGAGCCTGAGGAGGTTGACCAGACAGAGTACCCATCTCGCACAGATGAGCAGGATCTGCGTGCAGACCTCATTTGCTCGGCACTGCATGCTCTGCTGTGCAATACTCACCACCGCAACAAGAGGCGGATGGAGGGCTTTGAGTCCAACGACCGCGCTGCTGCACGTAACCCCGGTATTCTGCGCCCGGTCGTCTCCCACATTGTTCACGGGAAGGTCATCGCAAGGGTGTCGAAGCTGCTGGAACTGGCGGCGCAAAACCACGAAAACAGCAGCGTGCAAGCTGAGACAGAGTGCGCAGCGACCACCGACGATTCTCGGCTGGGCAAGCTTGAGCTGGCGCCCTTGTCCCGGCATGTGATTGTCATCAACACGTCGACTTTTGTCATTACGACCCGGGACCCTCTCAACTCTGCTGAGCCGCTGTTTGAGCTGCATACCGACCAGACCAAGCAGACGGCGACGGAGATTGGCGAGGTTGAAGAGTGGCTCAACTGGGTTCTCAAGGAGTAGCTGAGATTATTTATATGGAATAGATTGACTGATATTTCCAATTGCTAACTGACTGACTGATTTTGTATATAAATCGAGAAAAGCTCCGCTAATGCTCCTCCAACTCCTCACCCCCACTACGGCGGCGGCGCCCCCTCCCACCCCGCAATTTATTTCACTCAGCTGCCCCACCTTCACGACGCGATGAACGGCGAAATGCTAAAACCACGGCAGAAAAAGCGTGCCAGACGCTCTGCTGGGCCGAGCAGGCAAAATACTGTTGACCCCGAAGACGATGATGTCTACTGTGTGTGCCGGAAACCCGACGATGGCCGCTGGATGATTGCATGCGACATGTGTGACGAGTGGTTTCACGGCAGCTGCATCGGCATGGATCCGTCCAGGTCCAAGCTGGTGGTGAAATTCGCGTGCCCGGGGTGCCAGGAGAAGGGAAAGGTGGGCATGTGGCGCAAAAAGTGCCGCCTAGACGACTGCTTTGAGCCGGCCAGAGTGTCTGAAACCTCCAAGTACTGCAGCGACGCGCACGGAGTCGAGTTCTTTGCCAGGCAGCTGCAGCCGAGACGCGACATGCTCGGGATCATCAAGCCTGGGCAGCTGACAGCGCTGGTCGGGACGATGAGCCGGCAGGAGTTTGAGGCTGCGGGCGCGCAGGACGAAAGCCCTGTCGCTCAGGATGTGTCGGGCAGCGAAGCCAAGCGCACCGAACTGCAGGCAATTGCGGCTAGACGCAGGTTTCTGGAAGAGGCCAAGGAGCGCACCAAGCAGCTGTCACGGGATGCTACGGCCGCGGCTGGCGGCAAGAAGCGAGACATTTGCGGGTATTGTCGCGTCACCGAGACCGGGCTGGGTGAGCCCTGCACCAACGAAAAGCGCAAGTGTCAGAAGCACACGCAGTGGGCACGTCTTGCTGCCGACACCATTGCGTTGCAGGAAAGTTTGCTGGCGTAGGCATGTAGAAGCATCTATTTATTACAGGGCAGATAATCTTGAATCTGATTATAGTCTAGCTACTCCGGAACATTTCCTAGCTTTTCCTTCAGAGAAGCAACGCGCTCTTCCGTTACCTTGATAATGTCTAGCAACTGCTGGCGGGAGTACTTGGCCACTACAAGTGGCTCGCTGCGAGTAGAGCCAACCTCGAAGTTGACGCGGTCGTCGATCCACTTCCAAATCTCGTACTCCTCGGTCATGCGAGCCAGCGTAGCCTTGTCGGCCGAAGAGCCGTCATAGAGCGCGCTCTTGAGCAGTAGCAGCAGCACAATCAGCAGCAGCACTCCGGCGGCGGCCAGCAGCGGCACGGGGATCATGTTGAGAAGCTCCGAGAGCATGCTCTCTGAAGGTGCTGCCTGCACGGGCTTTTCAGCCTTGCTCTGCTCAGTTTTCTTTGGTTTTTTCGACTTCTTACCGGGCTTGGCGGTGGTCTTGGAGCCCCCACCAGAACCCGAGCCCCTGCGCTTGAGCCCAGCATTGAGCGCCGCCACAAGGTCCTTGCAAAACATCTGTTGGCCCTCCAGCGTGCCCTTCTCGACCTGGTTGCGCACAAGACCAAATGGCTTCTTGGAATAAACAATTTTGTAACTGAGAGTCAGTTTGGTCTTGTTGTCTGCATCCCAGCACAGGCCGTAGCGGGTATGGACAGAAAAGTTGGAGCCAAAGGGAACATCGGGAGAGTTGGTTTTGGTTACCATGACAATGCAACTGTCAAAATCCCAAGTCTCGACCGTGTCTGTGCACACACATTTGGACTGCTTGACGAGGGCCGAGTTGAGCGGCTTGACATATGTGTAATCGCGCGACTTAGGCACCTTGGGGTCTGTTACCGGCGGCGAAAACGGCGGCATTTCCGTGATGTCTTTACTCTTTTGGTTTTCAATCATAAAGTTGGTCAGCCACTTGGTGTTGTCGCCAAACAGCATGTTGGCTACAACGCCGACCGGCGCGGCGATTGTTTCCGCCATGAGCTCGGTTTCCTCGTTGCCTTTAATGTCGTAGTTGAGCTGCGTGGGATCGTGCGTATCCGGGCCAAGGTTGGGCACAGCCCAGGAGCCCCCACCACTGCCACTGCTGCCTCCGCTGCCACTGCCGCCAGGCGCAGGTCGCTTCGTCTCTGCTGAGCCAGACGCCTTGTCTTTGCGGGGTTTGTTGGAACGAGCAGTATCCCCGCGCTCTTCTTCAGAGTTTTCCGTCGAGTCTGTGGCCCCAAACGAGTCGTAGATGGATGTGTCTCCGCCGGAGTCCGAGCGCTCGTCGTCGCTCGAGCCAAACGAGTTATCGTCGTCGGTTTCGTCTTCCTCGTCGTCGTCGTCATCGTCGTCATCGCCAATTCCCTTGTGGGGAAGCTGCCGAAAGTGGTTCTGATGCGGGGCAGCGTGGTGCCATACCGATTTGAGAAACTCGAGCGTCGAGTCGCGCGACACAAACGAGACAAATGAGTGCTTGGCATGCAGGGTCTGGATGACAATACCGTTGGGAAACACTAGTGCTGTCGATCGTTTCTCCATAGAGATAATGTCATCGAAAGAAATGATGAGGTTTCGGAGCCAGCCAAAAATATTGGAGTAGAAGCAAATGTGGTGCTCAGAGACGTAGAGACGGCCCTGAAACAGAAAGTCCTTGGACAGCGCACAAGAAAAGTCTTCTAGCAGATAGTCGTCGTTTGTGACCGACCGGAAGAGCTGGTGGAACTCCTTGTTACGCTTCGAGGAGGCGTAGGCAAATCCGGAGACAGCCCCGCCTGTTTCGGCGTCCACAGTGGCCCTGCCGCCCTGGGCCGTTGATTCGGAACCGGTTGACCCAGTGGCGGCTTCCTTGCCAGGGAGCTCCGTCGTCTGCCTCTGAGGCAGCGGGTTGACGTGCGGCAGCATTAGCGGCGGCAGCGCGTGCTCGTCATCGGAATGGCCGTCAATATGCGTGCTGTGGGACAGGTCGTGCGAGGTGTGGGAGAAGGAAACATCAGCATCGTCGTCCGAAACCCGGCCCGGGGTCGGTGAGGAAGCTGCCACCGATGGCTCTACGTGGAACGAATGAGCGGCATGCGATGCATGTAGTTGCGAAAGCGGATGATGGTTGGCCGCTGCCGCTGTCGCGGATGCCGGCACATCGGACGAGGAGGCTGACTTGACCATCTGCGGGGCGGTAAGCGTTGCACTGCCGTTGGACTCGCTAGCCTGTTTGAGCGATCTATTGCGGTGCAAGCCGTCGCCAGAAATGGTCTTGCGCCGCTGGTGCAGGGCCCCATCCACGGAGTTGCGGTTGGAGGGAGATGTGTGCAGCGAGGCGTCGAGAGACTGCCGGGGTGGCTGATGATGTGGTGCACGGTCTTCGGGCACAATTCCTAGCGAATCAAGCGAAAGCTGGCCCTGGCCCAGCGTGCTGACGGCCGGGGGCGCCGGCGACGACGGCTGCAGGCGCTCGGCCGCCTCTGCGGAGGAGTCGAGCTCCGACACCTGCGTCTCCAGATTCTCGGTGCTATCTGCAGGTGTTTCAGTGGTGGAAGAGTGGTGGTCACTTGACTTGAAGGTTGTCAGCGCCGAGGCGGCATGCAGCACTGAGTTGAAGAGATGGCTGGCGGGGTTGCCATTGTCGTGCGATGGCTCCAGAAAGGAGGTGGCTCGGGATTCGCCCTGAGAGCTGCTGGCGCTGCTTCTCGGCATGTTCAGCGATGTGGACCGCTTGTGGCGCTCCGACATGGCCAATTGTCAGCACTCGTGCCTAGTTGCGGTGGAAAGAGACCGCTGGTGACTGCAGCTGGTTCACAAAAGGAGCAGCAATTGACGCACGCTAAGTGTGCCAAGGATGGGCCAAGCACACACAGGCAAGTTTAACGGGGAAGGCGAGAATGGCTCGACAGTTTTCCACTCGTCGTGGGCTAGTTGCTTGCGGGTTGCTGCTGCTGGCTCGAGGAGGGGGCACCCCGCTATATATTGCCCATTATTGGAGGGGGGTGGGAGGCGGAGGCGGAGGGCGGAGGGTGGAAAGCATCAGGAGACGGCTCATACTGGCCAAGAGGGGAGTAATGGACACTTGTCGCACATGTGCAAAAATTAGCCGGGCCAATGTGCTTATCCGGATTCTTGTGCTCTTGTGACGTCGCGCTTGGGCACTTCGTTTCGTGCTGCCCGGACAGCACGGAAGCCACGGTGGGTCCGGGGCAGCGCCAGCGGGGGGACCAGCCGTGCCCCGCTCTGGCCTGGCGGGCTGGGCCTGTGCCCCGGCATGGAAACCCCGGCAGGATGTAGTAGTGTATTGATTAGAATCGGAGGTTTGGAGTATACTGCACTTCAGGGGGGTGGCTGCCTTCAGCCATGGGCCAAAATCCCCGCCGCAACAAGATAGGCTGGCCGACTGACAAATGGCCCCTACATATCAACTCAATAAAAACAAACAGTAAGCATCTAGACGAGACTATCTATCCTCGGCCCACTCATTTTCCCTTCTAATCTGCTCCTCCTCTTCTGGCGTGAAGTCGTTTTTGATATTGAAGGTCTTGCGAATCTCATCCGGAGACTTGCCTTTAATCATGTTGGCCACCGACTTGCAGCAAATCTCCAGCAGAGACTTGATGTCGAGGTAGTTGGCCGCCATGATAATCTCAAACAGCATTTCCTGGTCCACATTAAGGAACTTCTGGTCCCAGGCAGAAATGTCGGTGGAGCGTCGCAGACGATCGGTCTCCTCGTCTGGCAGCGTCTCCTCGTCGTCCACGTGATACTCGCAGTACTCAATGATCTTCTTAAGAACCGAAGAGGTTACATTGGGCAAAGGCACAGACGTGGCATCGTCACCAATATCCTTGATGAGGTTCTTGACAATAGATGAGCGGGAGATGACTTTTACGGCTGGGTTAGTTACGCGGCTTAAGGGCGGTTGCATCTGCGGCAGTCTGTGGTCTGAATCGACCCCAGATCCACTGCCCACTCTCATACTTACGGCAAGTCGTTTCGATTCCATCAGACGAAATCAGAGTGACCGTCGACATGATAAACAAGGGGCGTTGTACAAAGTGTAGGTGAGGAGGTCAATATGTCAGAAGTGGAGCATGCGGAGCATGAGGGGGCAACTGGGAGATGGGCATGAACGTGTGGCGTGTGGCGTCGCGTTAAGATGGGCAGGCAGATGGCAGCGGGCAGAGGGAGCTGAGGAGAACTGGGGGAAAGGTGGCAGATCACACATAAATGCAAGCTGCCCAAATAGCTTTTTAATGTTTCTCTTCATCGTACCGCACTTTGCCTATCCTCATATACTGCCCCATGTCCGACGTCCGTCCCCGGATTGCCCCTAATCCGGGGTAGGGTGCTTTTAGGTCATCTTAGAGAAATGGCAGCGAAGGCAGATCAGGTTTTGAATGCCCATACCAGAGGGTAGCTCAATAAATACTCTAGATTCTTCTATAGCTTCCTAAATGACCTCTCGTTCAGCCCAGCAGAGCCCTCCTTCTGGCGGCTCCGCTGCTCCTCCAGCGTCGTCTTGTAGCCTCGGGCAGTTGGCGTGGCCTCCTTGCTAAGAAAGCGGCCGCGAAGCTCGAGAGCGTCAGCAGCGCTGCCATAGCGCTTCTCAAATGCAATGCAGTCGGCCTCAAACGTTCCCTCCTCTATCGACGCCCTCACAGCCCTAAAAAACGCCTCCACAGCCTCAATATTGTTCATTTGCAGCAGCACCCATCCAGTCATCTCGCGCGCATTCAGCAGGTGATGAACATAGGCCCGATGATGTCCAGCATGCAGTGGCGTCAGATCCGTCTCGTACTTGGGATCCCACATATTAAGGCCAATATCGCTGGGCTCGCCCTCCTGACCAAACTCAAACGTCAGCGCTACACCTGCCTCGGTAAAGAACGTTGCCAAGTCTCCGTAAATAACATCAAACCCGTAGCCAACAAGCTCCAACACCTCATGCGGGGTATTGCACGAGGACGCCCAACAGCGTAGCAGCGGCTCGGGAATGTCGAGGCCACTCAACGGGTTCTTTGGAAGTGGCAGTGTGGCTGTTTTGCCGGTACTGCTTTTGCTCATGGACTGGGGCAGACGACCACCCTCGCAGTTCCACCATGTCAGCCCGGCCAACTTGGAAACAGGGAGATCGTCAATAATCAGCTGAACCTGTTCCTGGTCGAGTCCCGGGGGGATGCCGCCGCACAGCAGCGTCCCAGGTGCCTTTTCCTGCTGAAACCTTTGCATCCAATCGTCGCTACGCACTACAAGTTTGCGGATACGGTTGTTGCCTGGACGGAAATGCCCCTCAGGCAGATTGGGCACGTCGACGGGGCAGTAAAGCAGGTCTGGCTGCACTTTGTATGCCATATCGTAGAACTGATCAACCGGAAGCTGTCTAATGCCCTCAGAAGACACAATAGCGATAGAATTGTCGGTGTTGGGCTGCGAGCAGGCAACTTGTTTGGCTCTACGGACTGACATGACAAGCGGCTGGTCTGGCGGCAGACATAGCAGGTCTCGGACATTTCCGGGGTATTCCATGATCCACGACGGTTTGGGGGTCTTTTCAGCAAAATCCTCCGCTGCCAGATGCAGACCAGTGATGCTGAGCTTGCCCAGGTTGTCTGGCGACACATGGGGCAGAGCGCCGCGGGACGTGCTAGCCACAAATGCTGGGGTTTTGAGAGGAGCCACCTGGCTGTTTGAAAACGTCAACAGGCCTGTACGGCACGTTTGAGCGGCTTTCAGGACCCGGAACGGCGGCATGTCTTCTATCGTCATTTGGAGATGTGAAAAATTATGAGCCGTGAAAAATGGCAGCTGGACAGAAGAAGAAGAATGTTAAGAGAATGGTGGGATGGGCCCAGGGAATAAGATTGGGGAAATGAGGGGACTTGTCAGATGTTGTAAACTTGGTTTTTGGGCGGTTATCATGTGCTAAGACAAAGGATTCAACTGATGCGCAGAGTCCTGCCAAAGTTGACAGCGGGGCACTGCCCCGCCACTTTTCAGCGTCGCTACTTCCAACCAATGTGGGCCAAAAATCCATCCTTCCCCCAAGATGCTCTCTAGACGGCTAAAAACGCCCGCACGCTCTGTGCCACTGGTTGTCGGACGCATTGGGCTCCGGACTTCTATATTACGGTTTGCATCCACCTCTGGAGTGCCTGAAGTTGAGGCTCTGCTGTCTGAAAAGACCCCCACAGACAAAATCACGCCAAACCTGTTGCAGCAGTACTTTTTGAGTAATCCTCCACTCAAAGACACTCTGACGGTTCTGAGCAAGTGTAACGATGTGTTCATACCTGCATCGACTGCCATGATCCCCTTTCGCCGTGCTGTTTATCAGTGCGACTGGGACGCTGCGTTCAAGATTATGGACTACACGGTGGGCTCGCGCGCTGCTGGCGATGAGTGGAAGCGCAAGGCGACCAAATTTGCTGTGGCGTGGTCTGCTGGAGCCACGTCTGTGCTGGTTGCTGTGGAAACTCTGCTGCAATCAGGCCTTGTTGGCCACTGGACATCGACCGGATCGATCCACGCCATGGTTTTTACATATATGGGCACCCTGACAATTTACTCGCTGCTGGCCTTTGCTGGGCGTGCCTCCAACTCTGGAGCGGTTGTGAAGTGGGCTCCAGGCACGTTTATCACACACTGGTACCAGCATGCTGACGAGATGAAGATGGCGTCGTTGCTCGCGGAGATGAACATGGCTGTGCCGAGGAATCAGGGTGCCTGTTCGCTGGCTGTTCGCAAGGAGCTTGCTCGCCGCGAAATGATTCCGATCGAGCCAGAACAGGAAGTCATGTTGAAGGAGTACTGGGCTCGTGGAGGTGAAGGTTTTGAGTGGGTTGAGCCTGACCAGGACCCTGCGGAAATTGAGTGGCGCAACTCTGTGGAGAGGCTGGCGGTTGGTGGATCGCAGGAGGCCTGGACCGATAATGTCGTAAGGTCACTGCCTCACGCTGGCCGTACAACGTACAGGGTTGAGGGAGGCGCGCAGTAGCATGACAGTTGTAAATAGGAATGAATGGGATAGATAGATGAGCTGAGGGCATTACGAGGAGATAGATGGGTCGTGGCACATTGCGCATTTCCAGGCCCAGGAAACCCATTTTTTCCAGCCCTTGTTCTCTCCTCGGTTTTGTCTCCTTGCTTGGAAATTTCACCTTGGCCCCTCCCCCGCAATCTCACCTGCCAAATTGGGCAGGTCAAAATTTCAATTTTTCCCTCAGCCAAACGACATGGAAAAAGTATCGCAAGCCATCGACGGGCTCGCCCATACACTGGACACCGTCGAAGTCCAGCTAGAGGAACACCTGGCACAAAAAGAAACTCTCTCCAGCCAGTCCAATGCCCAGGTCGCAAAGCACTTTGCCGAATCCGCCTATGCCCTGGTGTCCCTGTCATTCGCCTACCTGCGAGCCACGGGCAAAAAGGTCGAAACGCACGCCATCCGAGCCGATCTCAACCGCGTGAGAGACCTTATGGAGCGAGTCAAGACGCTGGATGGAGTGGCTGAACCAGCACAGCCGTCTCAGAAAGTTGACAAGGAGGCAGCTGCTCGCATTGTTCAGAGCAGCGTGGGCAAGCCACAGGAGAAGAAGGAGGAGAATGAGAATGAAGGAGAAAATTCTACGGAAGAAGGAACGAAATCTGAAGAGTCTGCACCTGCTCCTGCGGCTCCTGTTGCGTCGTCGAGCTCTACTGAGCGCAAGAAGGTCAATCGGAAGCAGGCGATTGAGATGAAAAGGGCCAGTGCCAAGCTCAACAGGCGGATGAAGAAGGCGGCAAAGCATAGTTAGAGTGCTGGAAGGGCCCCCTGAAATGGAGTTCCCCAGGGAACTCCTCCGAAAAAGGCTGTGATAGACTGGGGCTTTGCCCCAGTCTAGTGAACATCGGGCGATACTCACGCTTCGCAGTCGCTGGCTGGCGTTGAATCATGAGGCAGCGCCATACCATGCGAGGAATATTGCCGCGCCCGCCATTGTTTCGCCTTCGTCCCGAGAGACGCTCCCTCTATCCCACTGCCCGCGCCTTTCTGGGAAAGCTGCAGCCCCGCCTACAGGCTACCCCACACAACGCCTACGGGGAGCCTCAGCGAGGCAGAACCCCTCCAGCGCCCAAATAACTATTTATTGCTTAATTACAGTTTTATGCATTTGTTTTATAACCTCACCTTACGGAAAGACTCTCTGTTTCCTCCTTTTCTTTCACAAATTTCCCCACGTAAGCCCGCTAGCTGGACCATAAGCTAGCCGAGGGATGTCACACACCCCACCACACTGCTGCCCCACCCCACCCCGTCAAAAACCAAAAACCACCTAACTCCACACTTTCACTCCACACTTCCTCCAAATCACAATTGACTACACATGTCTGGCTTTCTGCAAAGGCACAGGCGAAAGCTACTGGTGGCTACTGGCCTAGTAGCCGGTGGATACTTTCTTGTAGAGTACATTAAGAGCAAGTTTTTTGAGTTGCAGTCCAAGCTCGCCCTGGACCAGGTCGCCCGCGACAATCTGCGCCGACGGTTCGAGCAGAACCAGCAGGATGCGACATTCACAATAATGGCCCTCATGCCCAGCCTTTCGACGCAGATTTTGGAGAAGTACGATGTTGAATCAGTGACAAATGAGCTGCAGAATCGCCGCAAGGAGCACGTGCGCTCCGACGCCTCTGACACGATGAGTGACCGTCCAGGCGAATCGCTGGAGTCGTCTGTGTTGTCAGAAGGTTCTCAGGCCGCCATGGCTGCATCCAAGGTGTCTACCTCGTCGTCGCTGGTGCATGTGCCGCCAGTAGCCGAACGCAACAAAAGTGAGCTATGGAACGACATCAAACTGCTGAGTTTGACGCGTATCTTCACCATGATTTATGCCAGCAGTCTGCTTGTGTTTTTCACGCGCCTGCAGCTCAACATACTGGGACGCAAAAACTATGTGGTTAGTGTGATGGAGCTGGCCAAGGACGGCGACAGTCTCATTTCCATGACTGAGGCTCTGTCGGTAGCTGATGATGCACGTGTGGAACAGACCAATCGCCTGTTTCTGACCTTTTCCTGGTGGCTGCTTAACAAGGGCTGGGTTTCGCTGGGCGAAAACGTCAAGGAAGCAGTCACCAAAACGTTTGGCGAGATTTCCCCACGTAAGGAGTTCACAATGTCGGAGCTGCAGGATGCGTTTGGCAACGTGCAGTTCAACATTGAGGAGCCCATCTCGTTGTCAAGCTCAGCGTTGGGCCACTTTTCTGCCAACCTGCTGCCACCCAAGGAACTCGAAACGTATGTGCTATCCCAGGTCGAGGATCCGTTAACGTCTGCTGGGGCCGAGGTCGTCATGTCAGCGACGCTGTCCAAGCTACTGGACGAGACTCACGACTTTATCGAATCGCCCAACGCGGCTAATGTCATCAACCGCCTGGCTCATCGCGGCATTTCCAACTTTGTGGAGCATCTCAAGCCGCTTTACGCCAAGGCTGGCGGTGAGGACCAGAAAGTTAGACTCGGTTCTGTGCTCGCCACTGCCACCAAGCAGGCCCATGTGTTCAACCTGGGCTCGCCGTTTGAGCCGAATGAGTATGTGAACGAGCTGCTCAATACCCCGGAGCTTGACGGTTTCTCGGCCCTCGTGTACTCCAACTTTGAGGCTCTTGATGAGTGATGTATTTATGTAGGAACAGCGCAGCAGCACTGTGTACTCGAGCGAGCTGGGAATACCACCCGATTCACCGCCGGCCCGTCCGGCTACTTGTCAAAGTTTGGATCCCTCTCGGTGGTGGTGGCGCGCGCCACATAGCAAACGGCCGCTGCGCGGGCTTGCTGCACGCAGGCCCGATTCCAGCAAGCTTTTCCCAAATAGGCAAGCCAAGCGATGCGCCAAGTAACAGCCGTACACAAAAGTGCAGCGCCTCGCTGCCCAGAGAAATTTCCGAGATTTCCAGCCCTCAGAGATTAGCTTAGCACTGTAATCAAAATGAGTTCAACTGCTGCCCCCGGAGGAGGTGGAAACAAGCCCACTTCGAGCTCGGCCCGTTCTTCCCGGCGACCCTCGCTTCTCATCACCAACACCTCGCGGTTACGGTTCGACAAGGGCCATTGGCTAGCGGACCCGGACGAGGACCACAAAACCGTAGAGCGAGCGCTCGAGCGCGAAGACAATTTGAAGGAAATGCGAGCAGTTCTTTTGTTGGGCCAATCGCATCCTCTGACAAACTGGGAAGCGGCCCTGACCTCCACCCATGCGCTCAAGGGCAACGTCAAGAAGTACTACGAGAAGCAGAACGAGCTGATCAAGCGTTTCATGGAGATTGACGCTCTACTCGACTCGGGCATTCCCGTCGATATGCTCAAGGTCTACGGAGACGATGAGGAGCGCCGAACCGGAGCCCCCGCCGATATCGGCAATCGGGGCAGCAATGGTAGTGGGCCAGCGTCCGCTGGTGGTGCTGGTGAATCCCCCACGGAGGACTCACCGCTACTGTCAAATGGTGACGCTACCCCCGCAAACTCGTCCTCGCGTGAGCCTGCGTCTCCAGCGGTTGTCAAGGCCGCCATCTATATCAACTTTAGCATCAACTTTCTGCTGCTGCTCTTCAAGCTCGGCATTGCCCTGCTGTCTGGCTCCCTTTCCATTCTGGCCTCGCTTGTTGATGCTGCTCTTGACTTTCTGTCTACTTTCATCATTTGGCTCTCCAACTATTTCATTGAAAAGCGCGATTGGAAAACACGCATGCTCTATCCTGTGGGAAGAAACCGCCTCGAGCCGATTGGCGTGCTGGTCTTTTCCATCATTATTGTGGTGTCCTTTCTTAAGGTCGCCTCCGAGGCCATGTCAACGCTCCTTGCCGACACGGGTGAGCTCGTTGTCCTTACGTGGGTTTCCATTGTCGTCATGGTAGCCACCATTGTCGTCAAGATTGGCTGCTTTTTATGGACTAAGGATATCAATTCGTCAGCTGTTCAGGCGATTGCTCAGGACGCTGAGACTGACATTGTTTTCAACTTTTTCTCTATTCTTTTCCCACTGGTGGGCGCCTGGTTCAACGTGTGGTGGCTCGATCCGCTTGGTGCTCTAGTGCTGTCGTGCTACATTGTCTACGGCTGGGGCTCGACTGCTGTGGAACACATTTCCAATTTGACCGGTGCTGCAGCAGACGACGCTGACCGCGCCACGCTGCTTTACATGTGCATGCGCTTTTCGTCCTCCATCTACTCTGTCACCAGCCTCAAAGCCTACCACGTTGGCGATCGTCTCAATGTGGAGGTAGACGTTGTTCTTGACAAGGAGCTTCGCTTGCGTGACTGCCACGACATTGGTGAGGCACTGCAGTATGCCATTGAGAGCTTGCCGTTTGTTGAGCGTGCCTTTGTGCACCTTGACTACCGAGAGGGCAACTATGAGGGACACCTGGATCGCTAGACTTGGTATCCCGCCGGCCAGCTGTTGGTCAACTATCGGTCCGAGCTAACGCCTGATGCCGTCTAATTCATGCGGCTTATCAAATCCCTTGCAAACTTTAACTCCCGCAGAGATCCCGGCTATTGCCTGCAGTATTTCTGCGCCCTGCGGCCACACAGCCATAGGAAGGGTGTTGTGGGGACAAATGCGTGCAAGAACTGGTAGCTGTCGACCAATCACTAACATGCATCAATATAGATTATTTACCGTTCGTAGTCTTCACACTCTGAGCACTGTGCCGACATTTCCTCCACCACCTCCTCTGCCAAGCAATCTTTGTCCCTCGTTAGGGGGGCAGTTGCATGGGTGCATAAGCGCTGCTGCCCTTCAAAGAATTGGCGTGCAGCATGCCGTGCACTCTTCCAAGTGGGTCCTTGAGAGAATAACCTCTTGTTATCTGGCGGAGCTGCACTTGAGCTGACAAGTTTCTTTTCAGCAGTCATTGAGGCCAGTATTTCTCTCACCTTCCTCTACAATTTCCTTACCTATAAAGGCTCCACTCTCTCACACGTCCATCCTCAAACGTCTCCGACCCTACGCAACTCCCACCCCCACGTCCACCTTGCTGCTCCTACACTTTTCTGAGCTGCAGCGTGCCGCTCCCCTGCATAAACACCTGGCGCTCAGCTTTAGACGTATAAAACAAGCACAGCTACGCAGCCCTCCCGCCTTGTCACTGCCATGCTGGAACTCTCAGTCATTTGGAAATGGCTATTGGCAGTAATGCTAGTTGTGCTGACCGTCCGGTATCGGTTGGAAGCAGCCCGTCTGCGCAAAACCAAAGTCCGGCTAGCTGCATCAGATGCTCCAGATGTCCAGGGTGCAGGCATTCTGGGCACAAGCCTGATTCTCGATCTCGTCAAGGTCAAGGAGCTCGGGACAGGCATGTACTGGTTCGCTGACAAGTTTCGCCGGCAAGGCGCAGACACCCTGCAGTCCAGCTTCCTTGGCACCCCGATTATCTTCACCAAAGACGCAGCCAATATAAAGGCGATTCTGGCCACGCAATTTGACGACTTCTGTCTAGGGAATCGGCACGCGTACCTTCGACCGCTGCTCGGTAGTGGAATTTTCACTCTGGATCATGCCGGCTGGCGCCACTCGCGCGACCTGCTCCGTCCTCAATTTTCCCGTGATATGATTGGACGTATGGAGCTGCTGGAGCCTCATGTCCACACCCTCTTCAAGCACATTCGTAAGCAGGTTCGCGAGCCCTTTGATATTCAGCCTCTTTTGTTCCGTCTCACCATGGATACCTCCTCTGAGCTCCTGTTTGGCCACTCCGTTTACTGCTTACGAGACGGCACTGTAGGCGAAATGTCTCCCGTTAAGGAAATCGAATCGATCAGCGAATTTCATGAGGCCTTTAGCAAGTCTCAGACATACCTATCAACACGCATTCTGGCCCAGCAACTTTATTTTCTCGTCGATACACCCGAGTTTCGCCGCTGTAATCAAATTGTCCGCCAGGTTGCCAGCTACTATGTGCGTAAGGCTCTGGAAATGTCTCCTGACGAGCTCGAAATTGAGAGCAGTCGTGCCTATGTCTTTCTTTACGAGCTTGTGAAAGAAACTCGTGATGCCACTGTTCTCGAAGACCAGTTACTAAACATTATGATCGCGGGCAGAGATACAACTGCCGGTCTCCTGTCTAGCACCTTATTTGAGCTTGCCAGAAACAAGGATTTGTGGAACAGGCTTCGCCTAGAAGTGGGCGAAAAATTTGGTCTTGGCGACAACGCTCGTATCGAGGACATGAATTTTAGTAGTCTCAAGCGCTGTACGTTCCTCTCAAACTTACTAAACGAGACACTGCGAATCTATCCTCAAGTACCCGTCAACATTCGTGAGGCTGCTGTTGATACGACGCTTCCAACTGGTGGTGGTCCTGACGGCAAGTCGCCGGTGTTCGTGCAGAAGGGTCAAAGCATCCTCTACTATGTGTTTGCCATGCACCGCGATCCGCGCCATTTTGGAGATGACGCTGATCAATTTCGTCCTGACCGCTGGAATGAAAATCTCAGACCTGGTTGGACTTATATTCCATTCAATGGTGGACCTCGCATTTGTCTCGGCCAGCAGTTGGCTCTCACTGAAGCCTCCTACGTCTTGGCCAGGATGGCTCAAGAGTTTGAAACCCTCGACTCACATTACCAAGGCGACTATCCGCCACTCATCAACCAGCAACTCAGTGCCAATCTGAAAGAACCAAATCTACTATCTGTCTATTAGTCAATATAATACGTTCCAGACTACACCGCAATGCCCAGGATCTTTTCTAAGGAAGGGAAGGGGAAGTTGTGGCCGTGAGGAAATCTCGTCACAGTAGCCCTCAGGGCATTGTCAGCCAAAAATTCAAATTCAAATGTGTCATGGTAGGCAGTGTAGATGTAGAATACACTCAGATTGAGTATCTTGGAGGACTTCCAAGCCCCTGAGACACCCACTGTGCAATTGAAATCAGGCGCCTGTGCTTGATCATTCACAGTTTCACCAATTGTAGTGACCCAGGCACCGTCACCAATGGTCACTGTGTGTTCCACCTCGTTCTGAGTGATAGTAAAGGAATCTTTGCCAAATACGATTTTGGATAAGCCACGTCTGTTGGCCGACAATTCAAATTCCTTAGTAGTTGGAACAGCGTATTTGGTGAGAGGCTCTCCTTCAGCGAGAGGGAATGACAGATTTTCAAACTCCATTACACCTTTACCCGTCAGAGAAAGACTGTTGAGACTCAATTCGTTGCTTTTTTCTGGCTCAGTCAAGAACTTGTCAAAAAGCCGCCAGACACAAGCTAGGATCTCAGCAGTTCTAGGCCTACCAGATGTCAGAGCAACAACAGCGTTGTATTTGGGTGAGATCAAGATGTACTGGCCGTACAGTCCATCGGCTCTGAAAGAAGTTTCGCTGGTAGCTCTCCACATTTGATAGCCGTAGCCAGAATTCCAATCCACTTTCCCTTCTTCACCGCGGTCATAGCTGTCTGTGTGCCTGAAAGCCATGTCTTCGATGTATTCTGCTTTGAGGAGCTGCTTGTCACCATATTTGCCCTTGTTGAGAAAGAACTGGCCAACTTTGAGCATGTCCAGCGTTCTCAGCTCAAGGCCAAAAGCACCTGGAACCTCGCCCTGAGGGCTGAGTTCAGCCTTAACGTCTGAGATTCCCAGCGGCTCAAACAAACGGGGCCTGAGGAATTCAACGACGTTGGCGCCGCCCAGCTTTTGTACAATGGCACCCAGAATGTAGGATCCATGATTATCGTAATAGAACTGGGTGCCAGGTTCCTTGGGGAAATACGACTTGAGAAATGTCTCAACGCGGTCGGCTGAGTGGTTAGTGAAAATCTGGTAGGGAAAGAGATTGAATGTACTAGGTACCCACTTCATCTCGACAAAAAAGTTGTTCTCCTCGGTGTGGCCAGTGCGCATAGTGAGTACATCTTGAACTGTCACTTTGAGGGAGTTCTCGCTTCCAGCAGCCCCCTTGGCGATCTTGTCGGGGAATATGTCGATAATCTTGTCAGTCAGCTTGAGCTTTCCTTCCTGTATGAGAAACATGATACCCAGAGCCGAGAAAGTCTTGGAGACTGAGTACATTGAATGTCGATAGTCTGGGCCATAGGGAGCCCACCAGCCGTCCGCAACGAGCTGGTTGTTTCTAGCTACTGCAAAAGAATGGACATGGTTCTGAGAGAGCTCTTCGACAAACTCCTTGATAGCAGATTCCGGAATTCCAACTGACTGCGGAGCTGATTGTTGGAGAGACATTGCAATTGAGTAGCAGGATTATCTAAGGGAATAAGATTTCTTTATATAATATGGGGGTTTGAGAGGATGTTGTATTTGCAAATCAAGATGCATGGGTTTATGCAGGGATCGGACTCAATCCTTATGCAGCAATATGTGGGGGTGAATTAAGCCGCTGGGGGGCTGTGTAAATGGGTGGCAGTGTAAATGGGTGGCGTAGATTGAAGCTGATGGGAGCTCGCATCAGGAACAGAAGTGAGATCCAGGGAAAGCAGGTGAACTGGACTGGACTGAATCAACATCTCTTGCAAGTCACTTGGCTTCCATTTAACAGCACATGCCGCCAACTTTGCCGAAATGGCGACATGCTGCGGCACAGACCTAGTGCTACCAGGACTACCAATGTTTCACGCCACGTTTGTAAGCCGAGGCGAATTATGAGGCGTACTGATTCGAAATCTTCCCTCGACAACCTCCTTCAAGGTAAAATCACCTGGTTGGCCCGCTTAGTCTGCCAGGGCCATAAAGATTCCCTTACAATATTGGCAGCGCACGTGACGTTACGAACCTTTTGGGCCAGAATTGCAGTGCCGTGCAAAAACTCCAGCGACAGTGAAGCTTAGCTCATACAAGAAAGTAGCATTATGGTATGTATCACATTACTCGTTGATAAGATATGCTCCAGGAATCGAAATATTGACCCAGACTCATTCAGAGCTCTCGGACTTTGGCAGCAACCAATCCATTGAAGAGTCGTACCAGAACCTGCTGCTCTCAGCAGAGTCCCTATTTGAGGGGCAACGCAATTGGGTCTGCAACCTTGCCAATACAGCTTCGCTTCTCTGGCATCTGTTCAAGTCGCAAACAGGCAGCGCATGCGAGCATGTCAACTGGGCAGGGTTCTACGTTTCGCAGGCGGACGGTTCTCTTCTGTTGGGCCCATTCCAAGGGAAGGTAGCATGCCAAGAGATTCGTCTTGGAGCTGGAGTATGCGGTACCGCTGCTGCAGACAAAAAGACTCAGTTGGTTCACAATGTGGAGGAGTTTCCCGGCCACATTGCATGCGACGGTGACACAAAGAGCGAAATTGTAGTGCCCATAGTGCAAAATGGCCAGGTCAAGGGAGTCATCGACATTGACTGCACGGAGCTGAACGGGTTCAGTACTGTTGATGCCAAGTATCTGGGAGAGTTGGCACAGCTGCTTGCGAAGAGCTGTGATTTCCCATGATTTTATCGAATCCAGACAATAAAAAACATTATAAAGATAAAGGCAAAGAAGCCCAGCCACGCTCTCCAGCCAACCCCAGACTTGTCTGCCATGATAATCATGCGCTTCCAGGTTCCCTTGAGTCTCTGCTGGGCCTTGTCAAACGACGATTCCAGGTTCTTGATGAGCTTGTTGGAGTCACGAACCTCATCACCAATCTTGAGTGAAATGTCCTTGAGAATGCGGACCTTGGCAGTCAAACCTTCGAGCTTTTCCTCCGACTGAGACTCGAGCTGCGACAGCATGGACGATGTGTATTCCTGGGCGGGGGGCGGCGTGGAGTAGGGCGACGGGGTGTATGCACTTGGGGTAGAAGTTCTGGAGCCGTAGGGTTGCTTTGGAGAGGCCTGAGAAAGGTTGTAGGAGGGCGTTGAGGCAAATAGCTGGGTACGCAGCTGCGCAGCGTTACTGTTTTGATATTGAGATGCCATGATGCAATGGTTGGCACGAGATTAGGGTGTCTAGAAGGGTGGGTGCGCCGGGGTACCGAGGGTTTGTGGATGCGCTGGGGTACCAAAGGTGGGTGGAAGCGCTGGGGTGCCAAAGGTTGATGGACTAGATGGAGGGAGGGCAGGTTTAAATCGACAGTTTTCGAGTGTAATGGGGGATGAGGTGTCAGTGGAAATAGGGGCGGTGGTCAAATAGTGGATAAATGGGCAGTAGAATTCCCTGGGAGTAAAGGGGCGAGGGCAAGCAGAAGCAGGAGGTTTCTAGGGGGAAATTACAGATGAGCATCAAAATGAGGCTGAGGAACCGGGTGGCGGACGTTAGCAAGTCGGCTGCAAACCTTTGAATTTGATTCTGGAAGGCTCAGATTGGGTGCAGCAAATAGCCCTGGGTAGTTTTGTCGTGCCTGGCTGAGAGCCTGGCAGTGCTGGGACTAGCCCTACGTTTGCCCCACTGGCGTCTGAAATTTTATTCAAGTACTCGCCCAGAGGCTCTCCAGCTCTACAGCACTACAGCACTCCAGCACTTCAATAATGGATAAACCTGCCATCACTACTAAATCAGCCGCGCTGCAAATCAACGGCATCCAGATAGACGTCGTTTCGACCGCCTTTTCCGACCGTATCGTCATTATGGTATACACAAACGACAAGATGAACCGACTTGTCCACGCCTCGCTCGGCGTCAGCGACATGTCTGGAACAAAAATTGAAGCAGGCGAGCTCGGCAATTTCACATACTCGTCTCTTATTGGCGGCAGCACCCCTGAAGACAACATCATCTCCAACATTTACGTGTCCCACATCCTCGCCATGCTCAAGAACCAGGCACCAGAGGACACAAGGACGGTAGTTGTGGGTCTTGGGCCACGCATTGGCGGGTTCCAGGACATTTCTGACTCTGACCGTGCGCTGTTTTCAGGCATCATCAAACTCGTGCAGGAAACAAGAGTCTGGTGAGCCTAAGCAGCCACAGCCGAAAGAACCTCAACAGATCCCTTTCCCTTGGACTCCTTCTTGAGCAGCTCCTCCACCTGCTTGTAATCGCCGGGGTCGACCTTGGCAATGAGTTCCCACTCGTCGGACCAGTCCTCCTCCTCGACCGACGTCACCAGGGCCTTGATGCGGTCAGCAAACCGCTTGGCTTCTTTGGGGTCGCTGGAAACAACGCGAATCCGCATGCTCGCTTTCATAATGGGAATGATCTGCTTGTCCACAAGCAGCTTGATGGCCTCCAAAGCAACACTCTTGGCGGCACTAGCCCCCTTGGCAGCGCCCTGGTTCATATTGAACCCCAGATCTGCCAGGGCCTTATCGATAATAGATGTAGTATAGGGTCGCTGGTTGCGGGGATTCACACATTTTGCGGCAATCAGCTGGACCACCTCGTTGTGTAGCTGGGTCGCTTGCTGCTGGCGCTCCTTGCCGCCGATCTGCAGCTCACCCTTCTTGAGAATCTCCAAAATGATCTTGTCCACATCTGTCGATCCAAATGCAGTTTTCAGGTCCTCGTGAGAGGCCACCTGGCCCTTGGAGACGTTGACAAAGACCTGCGGGATTTGTACGACTTCGTCAAGGTCCGTTTCAATGCCTTTCCGCCAGTCCTGGACCTTGTTTTGATAGCATGCAATTTCAAAGCGCTTCTTGCCTTTCTTCATGCGGACAGCTGACACATTGGTCAGCTTGACCTGCGACATTGGCTGGTTGATTAGGCCCATGTTGAGATGATGATGGAAGGTGGATGGTGGGGAGAGGGGGGAAAATATATTTCAACGGTGGGGCGGCGCCCCACCATTGCGCACCTTGGAGAGAGAAAAATAGGAGGGGCTGCGGACAAAGAGTCCTGGTTCAGTGCAGACAGACCAATTCATGCTCATTGCTGCCCCTCACTTTGCTGTTCCTGGCCCAGCGCGGGCCTCAATCTGCTGTCCCCTAGCGACGGGCTTCTCGCCCTGCGGTACAATAAATATTCTATTACAATACTAACGGTTCTTTTTGCTCTCCTTTTCCTGCACATACACACGAGTGTCCGAGCCGGCACCCTCAACGTCTTTCTGCATCTTTTCAAAGCCCTGAACCTGCTTGTTCCACGTCGACTTGTCCATCTTCTTGCGTGGGTCAAACAGCTCAATCTCGGGCTTGCGATAGGTGCCGCCAAGACGATCCCACAGCGTGGTGTACTGGCCGTAGTTGTAGTTGAAGTAGAGGTGGTGCACAGTGTGGCAGGCAGCGCCATTCACAATCTCATTGTTCGCAAGATACTCGCCGTCGTGGATCGAGATGGACCAGGCCTGGACCAGCACAAACATGACGAGATAGACCACCTTGTTGAGAGGGAACAGGAACGGAGCAATGTGGTATGGAGTGGACTGCAAGAATCCGTCGAGCGGGTGGAAGGCGTACGAGGCAAACGGAGTAGGAACAACCCACTTGTGGTGGGGCTTGTGCCAGTACTTGTACACGTATGGGTGGTGCAGGTAGCGGTGGATAAGGTAGATGCACATGTCCGTGAAAAGAATGTAAAGCACGAGCTGGGCAGGCAGGTACCAGTAGCCGTAGTGATCGGCCCTGTAGTACATGAGAGAGTAGCCCCTGAGCTCAAGCAAAAAGGCCGGGACCGTGTAGAGCACCATGATGGGGATCGACTTGGCCGCCATTTGGATCTCCAGCCAGACCTGATTCTTGAGAAAACGGGGATGGGTCAGATTGCGCTTGTCAAACATGAAACGGTACGAGAGGGCCGAGACGGAAAAGTAAACGACGTAGCCGCCAAGCGCGGCAATCACAAAGAGCGAGATGAACTGGCGAAAGACATTGTCACGCGGCCACAGGGAGGCGTTGGTGAAGTCGTTCAGCTCGGTCAGGAACGGGTGCAGGCCGTAGATGTGATCAGTTTCCTGATGCGGGTTAGTTGGCAGGGTTCCGTTGGAGCCACGGCCGCCCACCAGGCCCAGGGCAGACAGGGCCGGTGAGAGGCCCTGGCCTAGGCGTTTTGGAAGGACTGTGGCGTAGACCTTGTCCAGAAGGTACGAATCGGCCAGTTCCAAGATGAGATCCATGTTGGGGCAGATTAGGGCAGATTAGGGCAGATACGCAAAGTGTACAAAAAAAATGCTGGGTGTACAAGCTGGCTTGGCCAAACAGGCAGGGACAAAGAGTCAAGCGAGAGTTTGTAGAGGAGTTAGGAGGGAGGGAGGGTTGTTTTTGCGCCTGTGAGGAGTTTGACAGGGCGGGGGAGACGGCGCGTTTTATACTGGATGCAAATCGGGTCAGCCCAGAAACCGACCCAGCCGTGCATACAAAAACACGATGGAAACGATTGCCGCGGAGCGCGTCAGAAATGCTCAGGTCATTTGTGGGGCGAGGAAAATGGGGTGATTGCAGGGGAGGGAGAGAAGAGAGGAACGAGATGGGCTGATTGGTGGGCAGTGCGGTGCGTCTGCTGGCCGTTTCGGCAGTGCCTGGCTGGCTGCTTGGACGTGGCTATTTTTTTTCGACCTGAGCCCCGCTAGCCGTTGCCCATCGTTTTTTGGTGGGGTGCCCCTGGGTCCCAACTATACGACGCAAGCGAGTTGATACGGCGAAGCCGATGGATGGCGGGGAGATCAGGCTCGCCGGCAGGCTGAGAGAGGGCAGCTTGCGAGAAATGAGAGAGTTGAATACCTGACATGTCTAGCGCCTGCCTGGCCAGCGTCTGGCCAGGGCTGGCCCTTGCCCCTGACTAGTGCCAGCTTAGCCCCCAACCCCCCGGGGGCTCGTATCGCCTAGCTGGTGGCTATGGCAGCTGGCCATGGCAGCTGGCTGTATACGCTGGCCTAACGCCGGTATAAAACGGTCGGCAGCAGCCCAACCGAAGGCCAGCCTCAACCGGCCTGTTGGCCCGCCAGTCTCTACTCAAATAGGTGCTTGTATTGGCCAGCCGTTGAGGCTCGCAATAAATATATATGTTGAATCAGCTCCGCCATCAGATAACGTCCCAATCGGGACGGACCTAGGCGCGGCCGCGAGAAAACTTGAAGTACTTGTCCGTGTCGCCGTCAAACGCACCCTTCAAATCCTTCACGTCGTCCCATTTGGGCTTCTCCTTGCGCTCGCCACGGTCCCTGAGATCTGCCTCCAGCCACTTGAGCGCCAGCTGGAGCAGCGACGAGTTGGCGCCCTTGAGCTGCGCGCTCGAGGCATACGGCTCGCACGACGTGATCCTGCCGAGGTGCATGTGCGCCAGGTGCGTGGGCCATTCTGCCAGGCCATCAAAGATGTGGGTGGCGTAGACAATCTGGCACGGGCGGGTCTCGGTCTCGTTCTTGAGAAAGGCGAGCAATCGCGACCGCACCAAAACGTCCAGATCGACCGTCACCTCGTCAAGCAGCAGCGTGGTCCAGGGCCGGAGCAGGCCCATGCACAGCTGGACCCGCCGGCGCTCACCGTCCGAGACCGCATGCATGTGCCAGCGCAGGTCAATGTCGAGAATGTCGATGAGCTCGTCGCGGCGCTCGGGATAGTCGTCGCCGCCGACCGACGAGATGAGCACCGACACCGCAATGTCGTGGCGGACAATCGGGTTGATGGCCCACTCGGTACCGAGGTACGTGGTGCTTGGCGCCCCGTCCCGGAACGGGTCCTTGCCATCGAGCACCGCCCGGCCCTGCTTGGCGAGGGTTTTTCCGGCCAGCACTCTCAGCAGGGTGGACTTGCCGGCGCCGTTGGCGCCCACCAGCAGCGTCCGCGCGCCGGTCGGCAGCGACAGATTCGTCTCGTGGATGCCTATGGAGCCGTCTGGGTATACGTAAACTAGCTTTTCTATGTCGAGCATGCTACAAACAAGGGGAATGCAGAGATGACTGCTTCGGCGAGGCCTTTATACGGTGCCCGTCTCTCGTCACGTGAAGTCCCACCAGCCTGTCCGAGTCAGAGGGCGCGGCTGTCAGAGTCACCCATTGCTAGCGGTGACTGGCGCGGGCCAGCAGAGGCTGGCAGGGCAAGGGGATCGGCTCGCCCGCGTTGGCCCCTGGGGCCGGCCCTAGCAGCGCGTTTCTCGCGCTACGTTTCACGCTACTGCAGCTCTCAGGTGGGCGGGCGTCGCGGCAGTGGGACCGCCCCAGCCTCACTCAGCCTGCGCGCTACTGGCACTGGCATTGGGCAACGACCTCCGGGGCCCGTGGGCCCGGCTGGGGGCTCCGTCTTTTTTTGGCAGGAGTTGAGTTTGGCAGCGGCCGCCTGCCCGGTCTGGGGCAGGGCCCCAGACCTCGTAGGGAGGGCGGCGCCGCGTTGGTCCGCGATCCAGCGTAATCCGAAGTGTATCCCTATCTAAGTACATGTCTCGTAACAAAACTGCCTGCAGCTTTATTGCTCAGCTCACTTCTTCTTTCTGCCAAAGAGGCCACGCTTCTTCTCGGGCTCGGGGGCGCGCTTGGCAGGCATGGGCGTGAAGTTGATGGGCGGGGCGTTGGCAAAGTCCGAGTCAGCGGCGTAGGGATTCACATCAAAGTTTGGCGGCTCGAGCGGCTTGCGGAGACCCCAGCCAAGTCGCGGGGTCTCCATTTCCTCCTGGATGCGGCGGTCGCCCGTGCAAGCGTACTCAAACGAGCGGATCGTGTCGAGCGGGCGCTCGTTGCGCGGCCGGGTTGGGTTGGAGCGGTCGGGGTCGTTAATGGCGTGACCAAACGAGTCGCGGAACTGGTACTCGGGCGAGACCTGGGACTCCGACTTCTGGTTCATGAGCTCAAAGGGCTGGGCCTCCTGAACGGCGGTCAGCACGGGTTCGTTCACGTCCTGCGAGTGCATCTTGTAGTTTGCTGGGGACGAGCGTTGGATGAAGACGTCTGGGCCGTTGGAGGCGGACTTGCTGTTTTTCCTTCCAAACGGCATTGTGGTAGGGGACGCTTCTCAGGTAGGTACTGTGGGAGGCTGTGCAGCGCGTGCGTGCGTGCGTGCGTGCGTTTTGGGTGGGCGGGCTGCGCAGAAGAAGGTGAGCTGTCGGGAGATTTTGCAGCCTGCTTACGTGCGCCGAAGTAGGGTCTTGTTGAGGTGGTGGGTTGGGGGTGAGGTGGTCAAGTTTTTGGTCACCGAAAATACGCCCTCTATACGCCGCTCTAGTGTCTTGTTTGTTTTTAGTGGCTCGGCCGCGTGGCTGAGGCGCTGATCAGCTGGGCAGGTGTGGGGTCGCGGGTTGCAGTGGGTCTCGGCAGGGTCTCTCGGCCGAGGGGCAGGCTTGGAACGCTGTGGAACGAAGGCCTGGGGGGGCTGGGGCTGGGACTGGGAGCTGGAGGAGGGGAATGGCTTGCTGGCCGCTGGGACTGGGACGCGCGCAAACTGCGGGACGCTGAGGCTCTGGCTAGGGGAAAGGAATGTGCAGGCGAGGCTATAGCTGCACTATCTAAAAGATGGGCAGATGAGGCAGGTTGCTGAAGGCGAGGGGGAGAAGAAATGTCAAAGATCGGGCTGGGGAGGGTGCGCGCTTTTTATATAGTGGTGGTGCGTGTCTAGGCGTGACACATGGGCAGGCAGTGCTCTTCAGGCTAGCGCCAGCGGCTGCCCAGCCCAGGTGTCACTGGTTGCGCCGCCAGCGGTCTCCCCACCTTTTTTGGTGCTGAGTCGCCAGAGCCTGCCTTAAACAGCAAGAAGCAAGTTTGGTGCGGGGGGACGGAGAGAAGGGCTGGAATGTTGGAGTAAAGCGGGGCCGGAGGCGACTGTTTGGGGGGAATTTGGGGCCGATTTGACAGCTCTGGCAGAACTGTCTGGCAATCCAAACTGAGGCGGAGTCGATTTCTGCTCCGCTCAACTCTCTATTTTTAGGGGCATCAGGCCTGCTGCGCGTGGCCAGCAGCCACTGCCTGCAGGCGCCCACGCGGTGAGTGCAGGGGTGGCGGCGGCGTGCAATCAGTGTCGCGCTTGGGCAAAAAGCCTCAGTCATTGATAGCCCTCGAAAGAAAGGCTGTCGACTAGTAGCTTCTGCTGGAACCATAGCTCCTTCCTACTTTTCACCCTCAGCACACGCTCCTTCCTACATATCACTTAGCAACAGCCGTCCTCGGGCTCGCACTCACCTCGCTGCAGCCACTGCGTAATGCGTCAGCGTTGTCTGTCCCCCGGGTGCCTGCCAAGACATTTGCCAGCACAGCGAAGATGCTCATCGCAGAGACAGCTCGAGGGCCAGAGACTGAGGCACAGTGCTGGCAATAGGCGGGTTGCCAGGGACCGTCTGGTACTCTCAACTCTTCTCAAAAAGAGTCCGGGCAAATGTCACCGCTTATCGGCTGCACCGGCAGCTGATAGCCGTACTGAGAGAGGCCAGACTGGGCAGGGCGCCACGCACGCATGCCTTGCCTCTCGGAAACGGCTGGTGAGCTGGGACCCCGCTGCTCCGGAGCTTGGCGCGCGGGCTGTAAAAGCACGGCAGTCCCCTCTGGAGGGCATCCTGACAGGGCATACTGACGAGTCACTTCTCTGCACCAGCAGCCACGCTGCGAACTTGGTTTGGCCGGCTGGGACACGCAATCCAGAGGCCGAGGACCTACGTCAGCAGGCAATCTCCATCGGTTCCCCGCGCTGCTGCCAGCGTCAACCTGCCAGCCCGCTCGCAAGTCGGAGAGCTTGCGCCTCCG
Organism: Grinbergsozyma bentonensis; assembly: GCA_030561725.1. Classification (NCBI taxonomy): domain Eukaryota; kingdom Fungi; phylum Ascomycota; class Dipodascomycetes; order Dipodascales; family Trichomonascaceae; genus Grinbergsozyma; species Grinbergsozyma bentonensis. The sequence continues at coordinate 177 of JAKTYB010000017.1, read as the reverse complement.
CCAAGTACGTCAGGCCGATCGCGCCCCGCTGACAGTACGCTGGGCCTCGTTCAGCCCAGCCTGCCCAGCCTTGCGCCAATTCGCGCCTCGCCATCCCCACCCCCCAAGCCCCGCCCCCCCAAACCTTCCCCACTCCCCCCACAGCCCCCCCCACCCCCCCCCCCCCCCCCCCCCCCC